>PVHY01004754.1:51264-90618 GCA_004024945.1 Uropsilus gracilis
TTTTTTTTTTTTTTTTTTTTTTTTTTTTTTTTTTTTTTTTTTTTTTTTTTTTTTTTTTTTGAGACTAGGTTTCGCTATTTTTGCCCATGGAACTGTAGGCTCTCATTGCCCAGGGTATCACAGACTCAAGCAATCCCCAACCTCAGCTTCCCTCACTACAGGCCCCAGGCGGGACTCAAACCACGATCCCTAGCCCCGGCTGCTTCATAGGCTGAAGCTTACAGGCATGAGCCACTGTGCCTGGCCTAAACTAATTATTTTTTAATAATTTAAATTTATCTGCAGAACAAGAAATTCCATCATAAAATTATTTAATGAATTTTTGGCCATGGTTCTCAACTCTCTCCATTCAATTCTCCCTCATATGACAAATATTGTTAAGCACACTTTACCCTCCTGAGACTATTACATAGCCCTAAAAGACAACTTTAGTGAGTTTCAGGTTTAATTGTCATTCAAATTTACATGACACAGTAGACTCATTCAGTATTATGCTCAGCTTGCAAAGAGAAATAGAGCAGGCTGTAGTGCAGCCTATACAGACAAAGTATGAGGATGGTCTGAGATATTCAGAAATGACCACTAATGTCCAACCACAATATTCAAACTGAGCAAGAGACTGACATGAATATAAATCACATCAACACAAGTGACACGGATCTGGGGTTTGTCAGCTTAATTACCTTGCTAGTTGTGTAGCACATGGATAGGTAGGTGCTCAACTTCTATTATTTAATGCAGCAGATGGTACATTACAAGTGACAAGATAAAGAGTCTTAACAATCAAGAGTGGCATGCTTAGGAACATTCTCAGATCAGTAATCAGTAATTACTAGCACAGCAAGACCTTCATTTATCTTCTATGGATGTATTCTTGAATTGATATTGCAAAAAGGTTGATTAGAGGTCAAATTTTCTTTGAGCATTTCTGAGACTAAAGTAAAATTTTAATTAAATTCTTACAACCTTTCCTAAATATTAAATTTTATTTGGAAATATCTATTCTTATAATCAACTGAGCTAGAAAATAGTAACATCCTGCTTCTATAGATGATATATATGATCTGTGCATATTTGTGATTCATCTCTCACAAGTACTGTTGTTGGTAGCTATCATTTTTCCAAAATAGCAAGCTAGTACACTCTTTCCTTAAAGAATATGTGTGCGTGTGTTTTAAGTAAATTATGTTTGGGAACCATTTGAAAATTGAAAGCTTGTTGAATGCCTATCATACCTGATCTTGTCTTCCAGTCTGTCATACATTAAATACCTATGCTATTTCCTCAATCATTGTGAAAATCAAAAATTTCCCAAAAATTTTTAAAAATATACCTTACAGTGTGGATAAGGACTGCTTGCCTAAAGTACTATATTTACAGTTTTTACAATGTTGTTTCAATTACTATTTTACTTAGAATAAAATGAAAAAAATAGCAAGAAAATATGTAATTTAAAGCTATATATCATCAAATGAATCTTTAAACATTAGACCAAATAATATCAAAAAGCAATATCAAGAGTAATATTCTGCTCACATACTTTCTAATAACTATCACTAAATTCTATTACCAATCACCTATAACTTTTTAATTACTTCTCCTGATAGTTGCCAACATGTTTTTAGCGTCATATTTCTTGTGGTCTTTTGGATTTATTAAATTTTAGACATTTTTATTGAATTCAAATTTGATAAAGATTTTACCTACTTAGGCCGTCAGCATGTCCTTAGCTATCATTTCAATATAGTTGATTATAAATTTTAATTAAATCAATAAAAATGTTAATTATCACCGTAGTAGGTTAAAGATACTTTAAAATACTATTATGTAAAGAACCTCATCATGAAAGTTTTTCCTTGACTTAATAATCTTTTTTATTTGCACATGTCTTCTTTAATGCATTACTTTCTTTTCAGATATTCTATGATATCATTTACTATGTTATCTAAACTACTGAGAGAAAATAATCTAGGAGAATTTCTCTTGTAACTGTCTCTTGTACTCTTGACTAAATTAATTGCTGTCTAGACATGTTACACTCCAGTGACTTCACTCTGCTAATCCCCTGGTTAGAACACAATTTCCTCAACATTTTGTCTTATGTTTTGAAATAAGTATATATATAATATATATAATTAAATATTTGTTCTGCTGAAAAAAAAAACTTCTAAAATCTTTCCAAGAAAGAAGACATGAAAAATAAATTGTGACTCCTTGCATTATATAAAAAAAAATCTGTTTTTCATTTGATTGATAGGTATCAAATTCTATAGAAAATCTTTTTTTTAGCATTTAAAGGTGTCCTTAAATTTAGTGTTATTGAGATATATTGTCATTATTTTCTTTTTAGTTACTAAAATTTTTAGAATATTTTCTACTCTTGACAAGGATGAAATATTATGAACTTTTAATGATGAGCCTTTTTTTGGCTTTCAGTAATTATTCTCAACACTTGGTGATTTCTTTCTATTGATTAACTAACAACCAGTCCTTTATAATTAAGAAGGAGGTTTCTCTATAGTAGAAGTTATTAAGGCTATGACTTCTCCCTGATTTTAGCTTTGACTACATTACCTGTAGTCTATTACAGAAAACTATTACAGAAAATAGTTAAATTTCAGCTAGCTTGTTTGGTTATTATTACATTTTTTTATTTAAACATTGTTTATAAGAATGTTTCAGAATTTCCAGTCAGTTAAATTTTGTTATTATTTTGTGGTTTGATTTGACATTTGAGGGGTATTACTTGCTCTCTTCACACTTCCAAAATATATTTATGATCCATTTCTGTTTTAATGCTGAGAAAATGTAAAATCTCAACTTTAAGGGAATTTATTAAAGTATTATTTCTTGTCTTTTCATAATTAGTGAATATCTAGAAATTGTAAGATTTGTTTGGCAGATTGGTAAAATTTTAACAAAATTAATTAAATTAGAAGAGCTAAGCACTTCTCCAAAGACTTGCAGAGCCAACAGATATATGAAAAATTGTCCATCATCATCATCTTCAAGAAAATGCTAGCAAGGGCATGGAGAGAAAGGAATACTATTACACTATTAGTGGGAATGTAGATGGCCCTGCCACTATGGAAAGAAGTGTGGAGAGTCCTCAAAAAACTAAATGGATTTATCTAGCAATTCCACACCTAATTGTCTACACAAAGAACACAAAAACACTAACTTGAAAGGAAATCTGTACTCCCAGGTTTGTTGCAGCACTATTTACAATAGCCAAAATATGGAAGTATATAAATGCCCCAGAACATACAGCAAAAGAGACAATAACCACAACAAAAAGAAACCCAATCGAATGGGAGAAAAATTTTGCCTTCCATATAAGCGATAAGGGTCTGACAACAAAGATACACAAAGAACTCACACAACTTCACAAAAACAAAACAAACGTCCAGTCAGAAGTGAGGAAAAGATCTAAAAAGACACTTCTCCAAAGAAAAAATGCAAATGACCAACAGGCATATGAAAAAATGCTCAATATAACTAATAGTCAGGGAAATGCAAATTAAAACCACATTGAGATATCATCTTACACCAGTAAGAATGGCCCACATCAAAAAAAACAAAAAACAAAAAACAAAAACAAAACAAACAAACAAAAAACAAAACAGGCAACAACAAGTGTTGGTGTGGATGTGGAGAAAAAAGAACACTATGACACTGCTTGTGTGAGTGCAAACTGATCCAGCCACTATGAACGGTTGTGTGGAGGATCCTCAAACAACTGAAAGTGGAACTGCCTTTCGACCCAACAATCCCACTACGGCGAATCTACCCAAAGGACACAAAAATACTAATTTAAAAGGACATGTACCTAGATATTTACTGCAGCACTATTCACAATTGCCAGGACATGGAAACCACCCAGATGCTCCAAAGCTGAAGAATGAAATAGATGTGGTTTATCTACACAATGGAATATTATTCATCAAAAAACAAACATGTAATTTGCAGCAACATGGTTAGAGCTAGAAGGAATCATGTTAGCAGTAATAATCCAAAAATTAAAAGATGAATACAGGATGGTCTCACTTATATGAGGGAAAGACAAACAGACAGACAGACAAGAAAAATATAAAATTTCCAACAGAATTGAGGCATAGAGCAGGAGTGGGGAAGGGGGGTGCGAGTGAGGTAGTGGAGGACACAAGATATAAAGATGATTCGCTGGTGATGGAGTGGTGGGAGAGCCTCGGGGTAGACAATGATGTGATATATATATATATATACATATAGGTGTGTTTGTGTGTGTGTGTATATATATATATATATAATTGCACATATATATATATATATGCAATCAAGGGGAAAAAATTAAATTAAAAAAATTAATGCCCCAGAACAGAAGAATGGATCAAGAAAATGTGATCCCTAAACAAAATGGAATACTACTCTGTGATTAAAAAAAGATAAACTCATGCCATTTGTGACCGCATGCATATAACTGAGATTATTCTATGTGAAATGAGGCAGAAGATAAGTGATAAATACCAGATGGTTTCATTTATATGTGGAATCTAGAGGTGCCCCTACACTGTTTTGCTCCTCCCTCCCCTGAACCCATGACTGAGCTGGCAGCCTCACTATCTGTGTTCCCTTACCTGGACAGCAACTTCCAGATATTTCTCCCTACCACCTCCCACTCAATGAAGCTTGAATACCGTTCTGTGTCTCCTCTGTACTGGTTTATGTTGTTCTCTGAGTCTGAGAAGTGTTACTTTTTTACAAAGGAAACCACACAACTTTCTTGGAGTTTAACCCCTGGTTAACTGGCTAGCTCTTAGATGTTCCTATCTGGGTATGAAGTTGTAAAACTCCTATTTTGCTCTGTTGGCCTTGAGGCATGCCTATTTACTTTCAATTACTTCTGTTAAATTCTTTCAAGGAAATACAGTAATCTTCAAAGGAAGCAGTTGATATTATTCAGATGTAAGTAGTTCATAACAGAACTTTAGCCAGTTTTTCTTCTTTCTTCCTTTTTGATCTATGAATTGGCTCCAAACATTCTTGTATACAGAGAAAAAAATTGGCTCTTTGTTGATTCTTTTATCTATGTACCCCAGATCCAGACAAAGGTCTTAAAAATGAATCCTGGGATATTTTATAAAAACTATATGAGCTCTGCCTGTGTCAACTTAGGGAAAAGATTATTCTAGGATCTGTAAAAATTCATCGCATATGTTTCTTTCAGAGGTAGACCAAACTGAAGTGGGAGAAAATAGACTAAACATACCTACAAGAAATGGATGTAAATCAGTGTCTATCTGCTTTCATATAGGAAAAGGAACAAATTCTAAGTCTTTGATAAGATCAAGTCAATTGTCGGGAACTTAAAAAAAAAAGACTTTAAGGTTTTACTTTTGGTTTGGAGGACTCATTGCAATCATGTTTGCCCATCTCTGTAAACTTGTAAAACTCATTTAACGGCATACTAATTTTATGATATGGGAATTATATCTCAATTAAACCTTAGGGGAAATGGCAGTTGTATTTTACAATGAATAATGCTAGAACTATATATATGGCAAAATTTTAACAAAATTGAAAAGCAGTAAAGAAAAATCTAAAAATAAACAGTAGTAGAACAGTATATTTGGAGGTCTATGTTCATGAAAAGAAAATGAATTTGATTCCAGCACTTTGCCATCAGAGTGGAATTGTTAAGTATTGTTTATGCAATTTTCAAACTCGTGTGGGAAGGGATGTTTGTTAGTTTCTACTAGATCAGAGGAATTCATTACTTCTTCAAAGTGCTGTTTAACAAGAATTTGCAAGGTCTAAAATGGAATATCAGCCTAAAGATGGAAACTTACAAAAATCAAATAAAACTACTTAAGTTACAGTTTAAAGTATTGGAAACATTTCACATATATAGGTGTACAGATATTTGTGCAAAAATAACCAAAAGAGTAAATTGATTGTTAATTGGAAGGGCAGTCCTGTTAGTTGTGCAAAATGTTGATGCCATACCTAAACTAATTAGACAAGAATCAAAATCCCAAGGAGGCACATATGAACAAAGAAAGGATAGAAACTCCAAAGGATAGTTATAAAGGCAAAGTAGGATAAAAAAAAGTATTGATGACCCAAATGGATCTTGGTTACATAGGTATGTTTAATCTAATTTGAAATTAATAGCCAAAAGTACTAGGCTTATTAATTCATGTCAAGCTCAGCACAAATCAGAAACCAATTACCTTAGTAACATGGAGGAATCTTTCAGATTGAAATACCTCCTAAAAAAAATGATCCTGTTTTTAATCAGTTGATTTCTGTTCCAGCATTCATTTTGATTTTAAGAATAAGTTCCTTCAGCGTGTGAAAACAGCAACCTCTAAGATTTCTGGGGAACAACCGCACGACTTTCTCTTGCCTCTCATAATAGGTGAACTGTGGTTTCAAGGAGCCATGGGAGACAAACTGGGTCAATCAGATGCTCTAGTATTTTTCCAAGAAATGGAGAAGATATGGAATTATAACCACTTCTCTCTGCCCATTTGAGGGTCTTATGTTTACAATAATAGTAGGTTCACAGATACTATTCAAGCCCCAAAACCAACAAATGAGACTTTCCCCCCTGCAATTTGAAAATGTGTTTGAAAACCATTATTCATGATATCACAAATTGATTTCATGAAAGCTTTGTCACATGTTGGTTGGTCTAGCTAGACCACGGTTCCCAGATCTCCATTTCCTGTATGGTGGGTTATAATTGGACCCAGAGAATGTCTGGAAGGTATAACTGTACAAATTAAAGGTAGATTGCTTGTGAAACATGGTAGAAATAGCACTTCAGAGGGATGCCTAGGTTTCTAACCTGAGCAACTGATTGCCTGGTAGTGTCATTTACTAAGACGAGAAATTGGTTTAGTTGCCAGGGAAAGTTAAGAGTTCTATTTTTGTACATGTTAAAATTGTGATGTCTTTCAAAATATCTAAGAAAATAGGTCAAATAACTGGTCAGTGGTTCTCACAATATCTTTGAAATGTGAATAAAGTAATAGTATCTGCTTTTTATAGACGCATTGACCTAACCTCTTGAAGTAACCTTTGCTATGGGAATATATGTCAAATAAGACTTTGCTATACTACTTATCTTATACCAACTTAGAAAAAAACATGTCAGCCCAATTTTAAAAAAGGTTTTATTGCATTTTCTGTACATAGCCACAGGAGGTATGCATACAAAATATGAATTATATCAATCAAGATATATTTAACCTTATCCTGGAAAACGAAAACCAATGATATCCTTTCCTCTCCACGTGTCCAAATCTTATTAGTCTTTAGAGATAAAATCAAGTTTATACCAGGTTTAACCTGCCTCTCCCCACCCCTATCCTCTCACCCCAGGAAGAATTTTCCTATTTGATTCAGTCCACCATGCTCCCCTCATTCACATCTCTACTACCTGGAACTACATTTAGCAAATAATTATTGTTGAATGACTTTATGTGTTATTCTTCCCTTTCAGTAGATAATAATCTGAACAAGTGCCATATGTTTCTCCCTCCAGTAATATCTACTGTGGCAAATACTGAGCAGATAGCCAATCACAGTTAGACTACATTTTCCAGTTTTCAGTTATTAATTGAACAATACTTTAAAAAAGGTAGACAGAATGATGTTCAAGAGTTCCAGGCTTATGTCATGAGAGTCTCTAAAGTTATTCTCTCATGGAGAGAAGAACTAAAAAGACACTTCTCCAAAGAGGAAATACAAATGGCCAACAGGCACATGAAAAATTGTTCAACATCGCTAGTAATAAGGGAAATGCAAATCAAAACAACAATGAGATACCACCTTACACCAGTAAGAATGGCCCACTTCCAAAGAACAGGCAACACAAATTACTGGCGAGGATGTGGAGAGAAAGGAACACTACTACACTGCTGGTGGAAAGGTAAACTAGTTCAACCACTATGGAAAGGGGTGTGGAGGACCCTCAAGCTAATGAAAATGGAACTACCATTTGACCCAGCAATTGCTCTTTTGGGAATCTACCCAAAAGAGACCTCAATGTGGGTACAAAAGGACACCTGTGCCCGGATATTTACTGCAGCACAGTTTATAATTGCAAGGTCATGGAAACAACCTAAATGCCCCAAAACAGATGACTGGATGAAAAAATTGTGGTATATATACACAATGGAATATTACTCATCAATTAAAAATGACAAATTTGACGACTTCATAACAACATGGATGTATTTAGAAGAAATCATATTAGCAGAAACAAGTCATAAAGAAAAAGGCAGAAACCAAATGGTTTCACTAATGTATGGGATATAGTGAAAAAAAAAATAAACAAAAGCCTTGAGGAAAGTCAAAACAAGCTAAACACCAAAATGAAGAGCACAACTATGAACAGGAGGGAAAGGGGAGAAAGGGAGGGGAGGAAGGGGAGGACAAACCCTTGAGATTACAATGTTGTGAAATTTATATATAAATAAATTTTTAAAAAATTAAAAACACTTCAAAAATAAAAAAAATAAAGTTATTCTCTGTCTTTCTCTCTCTCTCTGTCTTTCCCCCCCCCCCCCAATCTTCTGAGTGGATGCTGATGCCATGGTGAGTTTGGGACCCTGAATGATTGTATGGAACAATCATTGTAATGTATTGCCAGAAATACTAATTTTAATGAGTGAGGAGTAAGTACCACTGTGTCTTGGCATTAAGAGACAATTAAAATTTTAGAAAATGACACAATAAATAAAAAGACCAAACTATTGATGAAATAATGGCAAAGTGATGAGAAAGAGGAGAAATGATTAAGGTAAGTCATACAGAGGAAGCTTAGGGGAAAAAAACACAGAGATAAATATATAGAATTGTAGCACTTCTCCCAAACACTATAGCATACATAATTAACTGTCTTGGGCTGTAACCATATCACTGTGTTCTGATTAATTGTCAGTCAGGCCCTACTCATCAAGAAATATAGAGCAAGGTCTCCAACATTTTATTGTAAGTACCTTATACAAGATAAAAACTTTGTGAAAATTGAAGGAGAGTTCAAACTAAAAAGTACTTCTCAGCATCAATATATTAGAATAAATGTATATAAATATATATCTCAACAATTTTATGTCAATTAAATTCTCCAAGGTTTCAATTTTTTATATTTCAAAATCAGAAGGCAAACAAAATGAAAGCAAAATAAAACACAAAACACGTAAACATCAGGAAAACTTAATCTTAGAAAGGTCTATTTTTTAAATATCATGCTATTTGTATGCTAGAATATATTTAATGCTATAAATACTTTATGAGGTAACTAATACAATGTATCAGTATGAATAAAGTAAAATATATATGTTCATGATCTTGTTCCTATGACTCTCCTTTTGAATTAAAGAAAATTTTGCTAAATAGATTGAACATATATCCAGTATAAAACCTCAGACTTACAAACTGAGTCACTATCAGCAGTGGAACCTAAATGAAATCTTAAGGATCATTCATCATTTCCCCTAGCCATGTTAAAATAGCTCAAAATTGATAAGCATAAATTAGTAAAGTTCTTTCAATTTTCGTTGAGTTGAGTATTATCATTTTCTTATTTACTTTGTAATTTGATCTGAAAACAACAGATATTAGTTATTCATGATTATCATCATCTAATTGGGTTAAAGAGAAAACGCAGACTCTGAAAATTCATTTTACTTCCCAGGCACTATATAGTTCTTGAACTCCAGATCCTACATGAAACCCAGGACCTTTTTCAACTAAACTGTCTGCTCCATGAACATTTCTAAAGCAAGTACCACTTACAAAGCATGAAGGCAAGAGGGGCAGGTAGTGAGACTCAGACACAACATTGTCAATGTACTTGTACTTGATGTTATTGAGTACATTAATGCTACCTCACTTGAGCACTGAGATGGCAACTCGTATGACATAACTAGATATAGATATGTATACCCAGAATTTTAAAATTCAGTGCAATTGAATAACTGAGGAGTTTACTTCTTTCAAACATTAAATGTATGCTCCTTTATTTGTTAGCTCTGGAGAGTAGATGAAATCAAGCAAAGGGTTACATTGCAGGATAAAGAATCTTCATATTCAAATTGTAAAATAATGTAAATGAAACTGCAAACCTGTGTGGATGATGTCATTTACCTCACCCCTACACTTGCAACTGCGGAACATGCCAACAATGTAGTACAACAATGACAGGACTTGTCACAAGAGGTGGAAGAGATAAGGGAAAAGGAGTTTCCAAGGCCACAAATGTGTGTGCAGCATTCATTGTTCAAAACAAAAACTGTTCGTGCAAGATGGTGTTGTCCCATTGATGAAGGGAGCTGGTAGCACAAGAGACGATGTAGGATAGTACCCAAGTCAGAGTGACAACTGGAAGCACTGCTGAGGCAACATCCAGCAGTGGTCATCATCTAACTGGAGGCTAAACAGGAAGGCCAGGAGGCCATGCCAGCAAGACCAGGAACAGGAAACATGCTCAGGTGGCAAGCTGTGCTGCCAGGCAGTAGTAATCCAGAACTCAAAGCAATTGGTTGATCTGAAGGCAGGAGCTGAAGGTCTAAGAGATCTGATGGGCAGATCTTGCTAGGAGAAAATGTCTCCACCATCTTGGGGATCTTTTTTTTTTTTTTTTTTTGAGACTAGGACTCGTTATTTTTGCCCTTGGAACCGCAGGCTTTCGTTGCCCAGGGTACCACAGACTCAAGCAATCCCCAGCCTCAGCTTCCTAGGCATCTTGGGGATCTGTGTCTGCCTCCCTTTGCTGCACTGGCTTATATCCCTCCTGGGCTGCCTGTATTTCAAACTTGACTGGTCTGTTTTCAAAATGGCAAAATCTGATGGAGCCAGTGTAAGTTCAAATTTTATTGGCACATTTTCAAAACCAAGTTTTAAAACCAAAATCCCACCTACATGTGAAACCTATCCTGCACGAAGGTTGGGCATCAAATTCAAGTTGTACCAGGTGGGGTGGTGGGCTCAGGAGACCCCAGAGAAGAACCAAGCAGGCTTTGCTGCCCCCCTCTTGAGAAGCCTCCAGACTCCTGTTGTATGAACAGTCTTCAGCAGTACTGACTTTGCTTAATTAAATGGAGGGAAAATAACCACACTGTTGACATTTACAAAATAAGGTGGCAAGTCAACCAGTCTTTGGCTATATTCAAACAAATATTTGCATCCTGTGCTTTCCACAAATCTTTACTGAAAAGAAAGAAAATTGAAAGAAGAGTATTAAATAATTTGCCAGTAAGTACACATCTAAAAATGATCAAGTTAAGATGAAAACTTAGGTCACCTGAGAGTAAATGACCAAGGTTTGATCAATTTTATTATGCACCACAAAATACACACACGCGTACGTGCGCGCGCACACTCACACACACACACACACACTTTTGTTTTTAGAGCAGCAAATAGCCAGCTTCTGATTCTGATTCATTTCACCCAACCCTTAAACTATGTACTCATGTGCATACACCCTTATAATATGTAAATTTGTGTGTCTGTGTAAATATTTAGCAACCAAGAGAAGGAATAGAAATATAAATTCTCATCTGTTGATAAGGAATTAGACCAATTCCACTTGGAAAATCTGTCTGCAGCAGCTGCGGTGAGCATCCATGCCACCTTGGATCTGATCTACCATCTTCATCAACACGTTTCCAGTGGGACCTCAAATGGATCGAACTTTTGCCTCAAATTGCAAGTGGTTGTGTATTTCACCCCAAGCAAACAACATCAAGACAAAGATGATAAAACATGACATCCTCTACCCGGCTGATAGTGCTGAACCTTTTTTGCCCCCTGCTTTACTTTTACTGGGATCAGGTTTTAAAGCCTGGACATTCAAAACCATGGTGGCCAGCCCAAAGACTGGTGGTGTTTATAGTCATTGAACTATGAGTCGCTTTTTGCCAACAGTTCTCCAGGGTGAACAGGACTCTCACAATAAAGGTTTTGTCACTGAAATATAGTGCTATTGCTCTTATGTTTTTAAGTAAATTGTCAACATGTACTGGTTTGTTATATCATTTGAGGTTTGGGGATTTATTAGTGACAAAGCTTGGTTTTTAGTTTGTTTGTATCATATCATGTTGATCTGTTTTTGTGTCTTTAATGAAATAACACTGCTTACAGGGCATTCTATTACTCCCAATGTGTATGTGTCCTAACATGGCTGGCATTACTGCCCCAAAGCTGCCAGGAGAACAAACCCTCAAAAAAGCTATAAGTTCACCCATTCTTCATAATTTTCTCTTATCCCATCACATACAGAGTCATGTGTGGTTTCTTCAGTGCTATGATTGGGAAACCATATTTATAGCAATCTGAGCTACTGAAGACTATCTCTACAAAGAAAATTTGCTCTTCCTTCTTCCTGCTCTCCTCAAGAAAAATCCATTTTGCACAGATCAATGAATTTTTACACTCTTTTGTTTTGGGGGGAGGGATAGGTCGAGTCAAATAAGGTTGAACTTGTTATTTTGCAAATATGTTATTACACTCCTATTCATTATAGACAAGAGGCCTCTTAACTCTTTCTAGCTCTAGATGAAAGCCGT
This sequence comes from Uropsilus gracilis, assembly GCA_004024945.1. Lineage (NCBI taxonomy): Eukaryota > Metazoa > Chordata > Mammalia > Eulipotyphla > Talpidae > Uropsilus > Uropsilus gracilis. The sequence goes on from PVHY01004754.1 coordinate 63,828, forward strand.
GAAAATAATTAATACAAGATCACCCAGTTACTTGCAAGAGAGAGAGTAAATAATTTTGCCACTGTCTTCCTTTTCGCTCATCTCACACAGACATCAATGATGAGCTTTTTGCAATGTTCTGGCATCTCATCTTTGTGTTTCCACACATGGAAAGGAAAATTTGGTTTAATAATAAAATAAAAATAATCATGTGTCCTCTACCTGTCATTCCCAATTTATAGTTAAGCATCTTTCTATAATTCCTCCCTGAAGATAATGCCAATTTTTACTTTCATTTCTACTTGTAATATGTATCTTGATTTATGAGCTCTAACTTCTGAGAACTCAAGGCTAAGCATAAAGTATGGCAGACCTGCTCAAAAGCAATCAAAATAATGGGGGTGGGGGTCCTGGTGCTGTATCCATTATATATGCATTTTTGAAAGAACTTTTCAGAATCATCTGGGTCCATATCAAATCTGCACAAGCTTCTGATTATTACCAGACACATGTCTGTCTATATGCCCGGCACCCAGATACAACTTGTGCTGTTTCCAATCTTCTGTCACAACTAGAGACCTCTGCTGACTGGCTAACAACAAGCTAATAATTCAACCACCCATGTAGGGAGTTGCTGGGCCATGCTAAAAAGTTAATCATAAGAAATCTGATTGCTGCAAGGACTCCAGTTTCTCACTACCATGTAAAAAAAAAAAAAAAAAACACATGAACAGGCAGGTAAACAGTGTCCCCTTCCAAAGGGATATGAAGAGAGGTTGAGTTTTCTCTCTACCAGCACTCTTTCATTGTGGGCAACATTCAGCTTATATGTAGTGATGCCAACACTTTGTTACAGGCACTGTGTGCTGGATGTCAGGAGTAATATAGTGAGGGGAAGAGGGAGGAGAGAAGTGCAGAAGGAAGACAGGGTTGAGGGGAGGAGTGAGGTGAGGGGAGGGAATATGGAGGGAGGGAAGGTAGAAAGAAAAGGAAGAAGGGGGGAAAGAGGAAAGAATAGTGAGTGAGAGAGGGAATAGAAAAGAAGGAACAGGGACGTGAGAGAGGAAAGAGGGAGAGAGAGAAGAGGACAAAGGAACAAGAACTATGGGAGGAAGGGGGGTAGGACAAAGGGGAAGAGAAGGAAGAAAAAAGGGACAGGTGACAAGAAAGGAGGGGAGGAACAGAGAAGCAAGGGAGGGAAAGAAGAGGGGCAGGGAGGGCCACACAGAACTTAAAATTGGGGGGGAAAAGAAAATAATTTAAAAAATCTAAATTTATAGAGTTGCAACTATTAAATTAGAGCTCCATAGTGCTCAAAATAAGAGTGCTGTTGAGAATTGCTCAAGGTGCATAGAAAGTATAAATCTTTTTCTCATGAAGAAAGACCACTGTGTATCTTTGTGAGAGTGATATATATATATGTGCATGAGCATATATATATGTGCATGAGCATATATATATGTGCATGAGCATATATATGTGCATGAGCATATATATATGTGCATGAGCATATATATATGTGCATGAGCATATATATATATATATATATATATATACAAACATTCAGACTAACACTGATATTATATCAGTGTTAGTCTGAATGTTTGTGATTGTGTGGGCTGAAGAAGTTGTTTAGACGCCAAATGAAGAACTCAAATATGCAGAAAAATTGAAAAAGCCCTATATTCTTTCACTTATTAAATATGGTACACTGCAGTTATTAAATGATTTAAGCTTATTTACCTTGTTCTTTTTATCACTATCATCTTTCTTTTGTAAAATGATATTTAGTGACAGGTCTTAATTATGGGCAAGGATCTATATGAGATAAATGTCGTGTCTAGTAAACAGAAAGAGCTCAATGTACAGTTTTTGCTATGGGGGGGGCGGGGCATTGGAGAGTAGAAATGACCCTCAGAGAGGTTCATCCTGAACCCTGTTCCACACCAGCAGGATCAGTGAGTTGACCTAGAAGTCAGTCACTGACTTTCCTTGATGCACTAGGGGTTTAGAAGTCTCTGATGTCAGAGTTGCTTTCAAAGTCTTTGGCTCTGTGGAAAGCACCCAGAAAGGTGCTTCACTGAGAGGGCTGTGAGTTGTTATGCCTGTGACTTTTTCCATCATTGAATGACTTTCCATCTGAAATTGTCTCCTGCACCCTCTACATATCAAACCTTACTTCCATCCATTCCCTTTCCCCACCCCAAACACTTGGTAAGTTTCTACTTTGCTCTCAGATTTTCTTAACATATTTTTTCTAAGAAATTAAACCCAAGAACTGTATTCTCACCATGATTTTGATGATGTCAGAAACTGCATTTATGTGAACACACAAACACTAAGTGGAAACAGCTGATGTGCAAGATCATGAGGATTATTCTTGTTTTAAAAGCTTTAGTTGTTGGTGGCATAACCAAGATACATTTTTACAGTTTGATCCAGACTACATTTTACTACATTTACATACATGCTCCAATTACAACATAAAAAGATAAAGAAAAGAAGCATAACATAATGATATCATAAGGAATCTTCTGGTTGTGTGATATACAAAAAAAGTAACTATTTTATTTTTTTCAATAATTGTTTACATATATTTACAAATTTGAGAAACAATATAGAGACAGTCTTTCTAAAATTATAATGCATGTTCCATTCACCACACCTCACTGCATTTCTTTAAGAAGGTGCCACCATGAGGACACAAGAGTCCAGAGTTTCCAAGTCATAAATGAGACATCTGAACCATCCTGGATTGTTATCAAAATGCCTCTCTGTCCTAAGACAATAGTCTTTGTAACTTTTGGAATATCTTGAAACCTAATAAGCACAACTTTTCTAATTTATATTTAAAATAAGCAAGATTAAATGTCCGGACTGAAATAATGAAATAAGGACACTGGGAAGAAATGTACCCCTCCACCCCCAAATAATCTTATGAAACCTTATATATATGGTAATTATCTGCATTCTACAGATGATGTGTTCCTTTTATTTGAGCCTGGAATGTAATTTCCTTTTGATGCAAACAAAGTCTCATTTTATATTTCTGCTTGAGTTTTATGGACTGTCACTAGATTAATAATAATGTAAGTATGTTTTTCAATTTGTGGTCACAATATTTTAAGTAGATTGTACTAAAATTATATACTCTGAATATACTTCAGCAAGTTATTGCTTTCTAGGTAAATATTATTTTAAAAAATTAAACATGATACAGTATCTGTAACCTAATTATATTTAAAGTCATTCTTCTTTAAGCATTTGCCAGCTCCAAATACAAATAATTTAGACAGGGTATAACTAGGTTGCCTTTACCTTTTTCGTAACTTTGAAAATAAATTACTTGACAAAATAATATATAGCAGCAGTAATAAAGTGATAGGGAACATGAGAATTTAGTGTCGTTTATTTCAGACCTACTCCATTTCTTGCATTCTTCATCTCAACTAAAAGTCGTACTCGCCATCCTATGTTATTTATTCAGTCTTTCATGAACAAATATTTATGGAAGCTTACCATGTGCTTGACTCTGGGCTTAGCCATGGGAATTAAAGATGAATCAATACCTGCATATACTATATATTATGATCCCCACCAAAAGTCTAGTCTCCACCTACCAACTTACAATTGACCACCCTTAGTCATTTTCCCCACCCCTAGACCCCTTTCTCCCAAGTGAAAAGCATTCTGTTGTGAGAACCCAAGGGCTTGTTTTGCCTTCTTTGTTCCATGTGCGTTGTCATCTTCCATATATGAGTGAAATCACATTACATTTGTCTTCCTTTTTCTAATTGATTTCACTTAGTATAATAGGCAAAGGGCTTAACTGAAACAAGCCATTTGCAGCAAAATGGATCCAATATTATTCAAAGTGAAGTGAGCCAGAGGAGAAAAATAGTGAATGGTTTCATCTATATGTGGAATCTAGAGAAACCAAATAAAGGAACAAAGACAAACTTCAATATTAACTCTATTTTATTTATTTATTTATTCATTTATTCATTTAGTTAGTTAGTTAGTTAGTTAGTTAGTTAGTTAGTTAGTTAGTTAGTTAGTTAGTTAGTTAGTTGAGACTAGGTCTTGCTATTTTTGCCCGTGGAAACGCAGGCTCACATTGCCCGTGGTACCACAGACTCAAGCAATCCCCAGCCTCAGCTTCCCACGTAGCTGGGATTACAGGCACACACCACCATGCCCAGCTATTTTTGGGGGACTAGGCCTCACTATGTGTCCCCGGCGGGACTCAGACTGCTATCTCTAGCCCCGGCTGCTTCATAGCTTCATAGGCTGAAGCGTACAGGCACGAGCCACCGTGCCCGGCCTTCTTTTTTTTTTTTTCCAGATTTCTTACAATGTGTGATTGTTGATTGTTGATCCCCATGGGAACTTCCACCCCCCCCACCCACCCCCCGTCACCCCCACCCCTCTGATTTTTTCATCTCCTCTCTTATTGCTATTTATCCATGTTTGGCCCGTTGGTGTTTTTTTTTTCTGGACCTATGTCCTTAATCCTGGGTAAAGATGTGGTTTCTTGGTATATAGTAGACCACACTACTTAGGTTTCCAGTCCTAATTTTGTGATCAAAGGCCAGTCCGAGCTCATTTGACTTATTTCATTACCTTCTCATTCTTTGTGGCTGTCACCTCTGTTCTGTTTTCTGCCCCACGTTGTTGCTTCTTTGTGTTCTATTTCAAGTCTTCGGCTTAGGGAATCCAACTCCCAGCCATTTTTTTTTTTTTTTTTTTTTTTTTTGGTGGAGAGGCTCCTCGATAGGGACAGCTATTCATGGATGGGAGGTCTGACTGGCCTCAGTTTGGGGTTTGTAGCTATGCTGTGGGGCCACTGTCATATTTCTGAGGCCTTCCTTCCCTGTGGAAAAGGGGTGTGCTTTCCCATCATTGAAGGTATCCTTGAACCATGATTTTGGCTCCCAAATCCTCGGTGACATTGTAGTTGTAATTCTGTCTTAAACAGACTCTTTGCTTGGTATCACAGTTCAATGTTCAGTGGTTCTCTCCAAGCTCTTTTTGAGTCCTGCCCAGATAGTATGTCTTTCCAGGGCTTTTATTCTAATCCTTCATCTCTTTAATATTTGTGGTTGTGTTAATGGATAAAGGGAAGAAGTTTTCCTTATTCCTGATGAGGGTTTCTGGACTGGAGGTAAACCAGAGGGTGTTAAAGGCTCCCCCTCCCCCACACCCTGTCTACACCCCAACCTGTCTTTTGGAGGGACTTGGACGCTGCAACACCCATGCGTGGGTCCAAGTCAGCACTACCTGGGCAGACCCCAGCTCTCTCCCACCGGCCACCGTAGTGGGATGGGGCCAGCACCCACAAAAGTGTATGCAACTGCCAGCCTCATTATTAAGTCTTGAAGGCAGACCTCAGATCTGAGATACTTAGGAGGGAGGGAATGGGAGTGGAAGAGAAGAAGGCAGGGGAGGAAAAGAGTGCAGTGGAGGGTGGTGAAGGACTGTGGGCACTCTGGTGGTGGAAAATTGGTGACCACACCTGAGTGAGGAAATCCCATGTTATGAAAAAATAAGGATGTTTAAAAATAAAATAAAATAAATAAAATAAAATAAAATAGAAATTTAGTTTTAAAAAAAACTGGCCATATAGATGGGCAACAAACACATGAAAAGGTGCTCATCATCATTTCTCATTAGAGAAATGCAAATTAAAAACACAATGAGATTTCACCTCACATTGGTTAGACAACTGGTTTCATTAATCCCAAATAAAGTTGGGAAATAATAGAACATAAATGAAGTAAGAACAAAGATAGAGTGGATAACCTTTGATCGTCATGTTCATTTTTGTATTTATTCTGCTTTATAATGTTTGGAATGTTTCATTATAAAGAGTTAAATTATACTAGTCAAAGTTAGATTTTCTGTTTCCAACATGATTCATTTTATCAGAACTTTTCACCCCAGGATTTATGCCTTTATATATCTTGAGCAAAGTTTGATGTAAATACTTCAGTTTTACTTGCTCTTAAAAATAGAAAAATGTAGGATTTCTCCTCAGGAGTGATTACATGTCCCAGATGGTTTGGCTCAGACTTACTAAATCCTTCTTAGAAGCAGAAAATCACATCTGTCAACCCAATGTTAATGTGAACTTCTAGATCCAAGAGAACTTTCAGGGGCCCATGATAATTGCAAGATCTTGTAATACTCAATGCTTCCTTGCTCAGGTAAACTGTAGAAAAGGCAGAATTCAGGATATCTTCAAATTTTATCCTATATAAAAGAAAAAAATATATATGAGCATTGCTTCAACATTCTTAAGGTGAGGTTTAGCAATCATTGAAAGATCAATGATTTTCCAGCCTGTTTTTGTTTCTAATTTCTAATTTCTGGGGTCCTATGAACCACCTGCATCAGCATCCAGATAAGCAATATGTGCCATCTATGCCCATAGTTTTTGGACAAATTATGACTTGTAATTTCTGTGTTCCACTGAGTTCATACATAGATTTTTGTTTTTATTATATATATATATATATATATATATATATATATATATATATGTTCCTGACATACACTTGTCATTTCTCAGTGATTCATAGCCAATAGCTGCTGTTTCATTCCAGTTCCCTGCTACCTTTTTGTGCTGTCACTAATTCTGTCCATATCAAAAGGAGAGTGGCCAGTTCCTCTGCATTGTCTCTCACATTATGAGAAGCTATTCAGGATCCCAGTAAGGTTGGAATTAGTTTTCTATGCTATAAAAGAAATAAACACTAATTTAGTCACTCTAAACTACTTGCATTTGTTATCTTGAGGTTCCATGCATTGACAGTATAGGCACAGCTTAGTTAGTCCCTCTGCTCAGGGTCTCATGGTGACAATTCAGGTGTCACCGGGGCCTGGGATCTTATCTGGGTTTTATTATAAGACTCATAGTTGTTGTCTAAATTGGTTTCCCTTGCAGCTATAAAATTCATAGTGACTTGCTTCTTCAAAGGTCAACAAGAAAGACAGTTCTACTACTTTAAGTCTCTGCATCTTTTAAAGGGCATGAATACATCATGTCTATCCAGGATAATCTCCTTTTTAATGAATTTAAGTTCAATTAATTTGGGATCTTCATAATATCTTCAAATCCCACTATTTTTTTCTATATGAATATCTTAATCAAGAGAACTTACATGATAGTCACAGGATCCCCCCAATCAAGAGGGGATAATATAAGATTACATAGGGGCTGTACACCAACGATGGGAATCTTGGGAAACCCTTCAGGATTCCACTCTACCAGAGAGTTCAAAATTTCCCTAAGTTTTAAGCTTTTGACTTTCAATGAGCAAAAACAACACTGATTATAGAATCTTGAGTCTACATGGAAATGAAACAAGACCAATAGTCTTAAATTATAGGTGCATTTTATAATCACCTGCTCTTGAACTCCACATCTAGAGATTCTGAAGTGATTTTTCTGGGGTAATGCCTGGACATAAGAACTTTTTCAAAGTTTCCTAAGTGATTATACTGTGCAGCCAGGAATGAGATCCACAGGTCTAGAGATACAAGAAACACATGAACTCTGATTCAGTCCAAATAAAATAGATCAGGACAGCAAGAGCAATGAGTGTAGAGAGCAGACTTTACAGTTAATTAGGGTAAATGGAGTTGATCAGGATTTTTTCCTCCATTGACCTGCATAACCTGCACTTGTGTTACTGTATCTTCCCCATGATCGTTTGATCATTCTGCCCAGTGGGTGTGGGCATCTGTAAGTATGCACAACTGGGCTTAAGAGAGAGGGGATAAAGGGGCACAACATGAAAGAATGCCAGAGAGAGAGAGCCCAGATAAGCAGAGTGAAGATTCCTGGGGGGAAAAGGGGGGAGGGGATGACCTGCATATTCCTGCCTTGACCCTGCCCTGCCCAGCCTTGCCCAGCCCTGCCCTGCCTGGTGTGTTTGGGTAACTGCTAAAACCAATAAAGAACCTAGCAGATTGGCTAACCTGATGCTGACTACTGGTGATGAGGATAAGTTACATCATAGCATAGTAAAGTAGATTGCACAAAACTTCACTTCCGATGAAGTCATTTCATCCCAGTTATTGTAAATTCATAAAGTAAGGGAATACGTAAGAACTGTAAACCTTCTCACTATTTTAAGGATAAAGGATATGTAAATCTGTTTTTTTTTTAATGTTTATCATCCTGTGGTATTTGAAACTGTTATTTCATTTTATTTTTTTTTTTAAAAGGGATATTTAAATCTGAACCTTTGCTCAGGGTCACACAGCTTCTAAGTAAATAATCAACTCTCCGCACTTACTTGACTCTATGACTTTAGACAAATTGCTAATTACCTCTACTCCTTGGTTTTCCTGTTTGTTAAATGGGGGCAATTTCAATACCTAGCTGAGAGCATTTAGGGACGATTATAATGGGTTGCCTTGTAGAAAGAAATAGCCTAAGCTCTAGGATGAGAGTTATATTAAATCCCTGAGTGTCAGGTAGAGAAGAATATTTGCTGTAATAAAGTAAGAACCTTCATATAGCACAGATTTCATTAGCTGTCTTCAGAATTTGAATTCATATATGTAATTGAGCTATATTTAATTTGGGAATGGAAAGATAAAGTGATACACTGACTATTTTCTGATCTTTATTAAGATTGGTGAAGCAAGGGTTGAAGTTGAATTTGTGTTTGCAGTCCTGCTGCCCTGTGTGCTTGTGTTTATCACCTTAAGGGGTATCCCCATTACTAGTCCCTCCAAACTTTTCTAATGGCTTGAATCTCATTGTTGCCTTTTCTGCCCTCTCTTCTGTAGAACTTATTCTAAAATGACCTTATCATTAGTCTTTATCCTCTCTCCTTTTGAATGCTCTTTGGTTCAACACTTCATTTAAATACCATTGATAGATATAATTTGTATAAGCAATATCCTTCATGTTGCAGTGTCTACATAGTTCCCATTTTCAAATTCTAGGTCTGCATTTTCAATTACTAGCAGAACATGAGCTCACAGGTACCTCAAATTCCATATCTAAAATTGTGTGCCCCTTCTCAGCTAATGCTCCGTCACCAAGCTTGAGAGCAAATCTAGCACCTGGAGTGAAACTAGAATCTTCCCACTCCCCACCTGTGTGCCAATTAGTGGCCAAACTCAGGGCATTTATTTTTTGAAGTATCTTCCCCATCTTCCACACTGTGATTAATACTTTAGACATACACCAAATCTTTTAACTGCTCTCTCTCTCATCTGACAGATCTCTTTTCTCTTGCCCCACACAGCTGCCAGTCACCTTTCTACAAAATATATATGGTTGTTACTTCCCCCTTAAATATATCTCATTGACTGTCTAAAGGCTACAGAATTACCCTTTCTAGTGCTCCTTCTTCTTAAAACTCTTCATGATCCCATCCCCACGGTGGAAGTGGTCAGCACTTCTAATATCCTCACATGCCTGAACCCATTACAACCTGGCCTCCATTTTGTGCATGAGTCCCATGTGCTCTATTAGACTGTGAGATACTTGAGGAGACCTCTGCTTAGTTTAGTCTATATATAATATGACTCAGTGAATATGTGCTAGATTTATTAACACTGCAAAACCCAACTTTTCTTCAGAGTATCTGTATTTCAAATCTAAAGCATTGGAGGTAATGAAATATGTTAACTTCTTAGTTACAAGCTGGATTAATTTCTTCTTCTGTTCTTCAATCAGTTATCTCCATCAATCTAGCCAGTTAGCTGGCTATAGCTTATAAGTCATTTTTGTCACATTGTCTCTATCATTAATAAAATTCAATGTCAGCATTGATGTGACCATTTAGTAGATGGTAAAATTATGACTTTCCAGACCCTTAATGAAGATTCTCTTTCTTTCTTTTTGGAAAACAGAACCCAAACTGAAATTGCTCTATAGATGATGTTTCTTGGTGCAGGTGAGTGAACTACTTCTGTTTAAAAATGGAAGAGAAAACCATATCCAGGAGACTGCCTGTCCTGGTGTGGATAAAGGGAGCTTCTCCCGGCGGTGAGACACCCTGACCAGTTCTGGATTTTTGGTGAATGAAGCTAAACATAGAACCCTCCTAGACAAATCTCTGTTGCATTCACTATTAAAATGGATAAATATTTGTCTTAAAAATTAAATCCTTTAACCAAATCTAGCCTTGTTTTTGGAAGACAGAAGAGGTGAGGAAGAGGGGAAGGGGACAGGGAAGCAGGGAATGTGCATTATTTCCAGGTTTGCAATAACTATTCCCATATAGATTGCTGAAACCTCTCCTCCGCTCACTACAGTGAGAATTTGCAGGGGCGGGTGCTGAGTTTCTGCCATCTGGCTGAATCTCTTCATCCTGAGTGCTTGCAGATATAGAGCATAGAGAGTCTTTCCAAAAATAAGTGCCCTACATCTCCCAGGGTGGCTAACTCAGCCCACAGCTGTAGTATACCTAGGCAAGCACAGAAGAGGTTAAACCAACCAGCAGTATCTTGCCTGCAACCTAAAAACTTAATGGCCCCACTTTCTGTATCATGCCAGCTTCTCACTTCCTGAGCGCCTCATTAGAAGTGGCGGGGCATGTAAAGGATCACGGTGCAACATAAATCCTGCTTCCACTTGTTTGCTTTCTGTGGTCAAATTTATACAGTAAAAAGGCTTCCAGTGAGTTTATTATCTACAGGTACCAACCAGAGGAAGTTTCTGGCAGTCTTTCAACAAGGTACGATGGGGTTTGATGTTTATTTGTCTTCTGGGATCCCCTCTCTCCTACTCACCTTCAGCTGGCTAACTATTGAAAAATTGCTCTGGATATGACAGAAGTATGATAAAGGGCATGTGACAGAAACCCAGCAGGGAGAATATGCAAAAGTGATGGACAGTTGGTATGGAGGTCACAGATGGGCTTCACACATATAGAATTGCTTGCAGAAAGAGCTGAACCCAGAAACCTGGGATACTTTCTGATGATATCCTTTTTTTTCCTAGATCTGCTCTGCTGGAAATTTCAATGAAGAGAGATTTGTCTTTGTTCTGACTCCTATTATCTCCCATGTGAAGTCACCAGCCCCAGGAGACTTGAATCTCCTATAGATGCTGATGAGCCCCGATCTTCTGTGACAAATAAACCAGTAACTTATTTTTAGAGATCTGGCACTCACAGTGCAAAAAGTAGCTCTTTTTTTAAAGGGGAAAATAAATTACAAACTTGCTTTAGTCATCTCTCTCAACTGTATAGTGACAAAAATGTTTGATTTATTACACTGTTTTCTCCTGGCCTATTATATTTCCCTGAGCTTCCCCTCAAGGCCTGCTTGCAGCTTGATTAGTCCACATGATCATTTCAAAACACATTATGTTGAAAGCAATTCCAAAGAAAGTCAGTGTTTGTCAAATAGGAGCTAAAGGGTCACTGGGTACTGGGGAAAGTCAGAACTTCAACTTCAGCATTTGATGTCCATGAGGTGTCAGAGGTGACCTTCAGATCTCTATAAAACTGCCTACTAACTTCTGGCACCTTTGACTGCCCTCTCTCCTTCTGTCTGGTTGCAATCATCATCTTCCTACGAAACAAAACGTCAGTTTGTGGTGGTGGTATATTTTGCATTAAGTAACTGAATACGTATTGGCTCTTGAAGTCTGAAGGAACCCCTCAGTTTAATAAAAGTAAATTTATGGAGCTATTTAGTATTCTGTGGTATATTTAGAATTTGGGCTAGTATATGGCTCAGAGTAACCTGATAAATTTAGGTTTGTATGGCACCAGATTTGTTGTTATAGCTATTCACTGTCTATTCAACTATTTATTATAGTCTCAGAAAATCACAACTATACATGATTCTTCACCCATTCATTTACTTCATTCACTCAATAAACAGTGACTGAGCATTTATTTTAGGACCAGCCACAGTTAGCAATGGAAACTTCCAGGGCAGGTAAAACCTGGTTCCCGGGTTATTCAGTTTAGTGGATGAGATAGATGTAGATACATAATCTGAAAGTATGTGTTTGCTCCTGAGAAGCACCATGCAGAAAATGATACATACATTAGATTAACTAATGTGAGGCTGAAGAGATTTTATAAATAGGGTAATACATGAAGCACCACAGAGTATTAATCAGGGTTCTCAAGAAGAATAGAACCAATACATGTTATGTGTGGAGTGGGGGGTGAGGGTTTATATTAAGAAGCTATTTGAAGGAACTAACTAACGTCATGATGGGAATTGACAAATCCAAAATCTTCAGGGTAGACCACCAAACCCAGGGAAGGTTTGTATTTCAGTCCAAACACTTTCTGATGACAGAATTATTTCTCACTAGAATTGATCTTTTTCTCAACCTCAAGACATTCAACCGACTGAATAGAATCATCCACATTACAGAGGATGATCTGCTTTACTCAAAGTCTACTGATTTGAATGTTAATCCAACCATAAACTGTCCAAGAAAATATATAGAATGGTATTTCACCAAATATTTGATACCATCACCCAGTCAAGTTGACTCAAAGATAAGAGTTTAGAGATCAGAAGAGGGAAAAGTCACAATGAAAATCCTTTCACAGCTCTTCCCAATTTTCATGATCACCTCCAAGCTCCTTATGTTAGTCAAACCAATCTCTCTCCAGCTACATGATGTTCACTCTGTGTGGGATCATGTGAGAATGATTTCCAGATCTCCAAAGAGATTTTTGCAAAAGCCAGGAACACCTTCCTTTCCAGCCCCAGACCCCCTGTAGATTATACGCACTGTGTACATTCTCTTATGGGAAACTTCTCTCCTGGCCATCCTTCCCACCAATAAGTCAGAATGATTCTGTATGCATCTGTCTCACAGTACATGTAGCCTGGACAGCCTGGACATGACCATATGCCCTTTTCTCCCACAAGTTATCCCCAGAATGACATTTTTCCTAGTGTAATTATATTGTTTGAGAAGATTCTATTCTGTTATAAAAGAGAATAAAAAGGATGCATAAAACATATAGGGAATATTAAGTGAAGAGAGGAAGGTAATAGCTCATAAAATATAGTTAAAATTTATATTTTAAGATATTCAATAAGAAAGTGGTTTAAGATATTGATAAGCATAAGGTGTGTGATATAAATGAGTACTCTCCACAACATTCCAAACATTCCACATTCCAAAGACACATAGAATTAATAGAAAGTGCAATGGACCATATAGAAAACTCACAGATAAAAGTAGACCATGCTACTATGGTCTGGTGTCTCTATCATACCTAAAACGGATATATCAGCAATACCAGGGTAGACCTCCTGGACCCATTAAAAAAACACAAATACAATCCGTAGCTGTTCATCACAGTAATGTTCATTACAGTTACAACTGAGACCAGGAGATAGGACTGAATCTCGCCTATAAAGCAAAAACATATCCCTGTCCTGGCACTTCCAATTATGGGGTCCCTTGCTAGAACCTCAATTCTGGAACATGAGAAATGTACAGACAAATGACAACTTTGAGCAATACATAACCTGATTAAGGGAAGGTGGTCTTTCTACCCCCTCATACCTACTCTGTGCACTGACTGACTCTATCTCTCTCCCTCTGACCTTATTGGACATTTAGCAAACCCTTTAATTTGGTCAGCTCCAGGGGAGCTGGCCTGGTATGGTGCTTCAAAATGTCTACTGCATAAGCTAGCTTCTCATAGAACATGAGTCCCTATGATCATATTTAGTATAATGCCTTGTATTAACTAAACACACTAATTCAATAAAGCTGTAATGAATGGGTGAATGAATGAATTATTGGCAAGGATATATTCTTGTCTGAACTAGAAGAGATAGGAAGTATGGAAGCACATTTCTTGCTCAACTGCCTGAAGCTAGGATTTGAGGGAGGCATGTTTTAAATCTAGAATAGTAGGCAGGAGTCACTTTAAGAACATTCTATCTACACTGAAGCATTTCAACTTTATCTTTTGGTAAAAAGGAACTATTAAAGATTTGTAAGCAAGTCAGATCAAGCTTAGCTTTCTGAAAATTTTCTGTGGCAACAGAACAAAGATGGGTTTCAGGAGGAAGAAATCAGGTACAGGTAGGAGTGTAATAAACTCAACTTATTTGAGGACATAAATTTTTTTAAAAAAGAAAAAGATAATTACCCAGGAAGAAATGTTATAAAGATCATAAATTTATACAATCAGAATTCATATAAGAGAAAAGATGAACATTCATTGAATCCTTGCTATGTACTATAAACTCATTCAACTGCTGAATTTTGCTTTTTTAGTAAGCCCCTTTGGCCTCTAGAGATTGTGTCCAGAGAATAGCCCTAATTCCCTCATTAAAGTAGATTCAGGTTTTGTAAAAGTCTAAGTTTCTCTAAAATTTTTATGAACTCTGTAATACTAAATTATAAATGCAAAAGTAGGTCTGAAAGTGAATATTTGTTTTAAATAAAAAAGAAATTACAACTTTAAAAGAAAGTACTACACCAACTATAAAACCTAATAAAATAACACTTTTTTTTTTTTTTTTTTTTGGTGAGACTAGGTCTCGCTATTTTTGCCCGTGGAACCGCAGGCTCTCATTGCCCGGGGTACCACAGACTCAAGCAATCCCCAGCCTCAGCTTCCCAGGTAGCTGGGATGACAGGCGCGCGCCACCACGCCCAGCCATTTTTTTTGGAACTAGGTCTCCCTACGGATCCCAGGCGGGACTCAAACCGCGATCCCTAGCCCCGGCCGCTTCATAGGCTGAAGCTTACAAGCACGAGCCACCGCGCCCGGCCTAAAATAACACATTTTAATAAATGAACTGCCTACCAAGTTTTGCAGTACATTCCCCTATATCTTTTGTGTTTGTTCTTTGATATCATATGATTATGATATCAAATTATTTCCCATAAGAATAGAAATAAGTCTACATACTATTCAAAGAATAACTGATTAAATTTTTCTTTACCATTAATGGCTTAGACAAGTTTCATCTTCACAACTCAACACTGATAATCTGACATAAAATTTTAGGATTGTCAAGTTTGGGAAAACAACTTCCCAAGTTTCTTTTTTGACAAAAGTTATAAGCTTTCTGAACCTTTTGAATTTCCTTACTTTTTAACTAAATCTTACATGCTCTTTGAACTGGAAAGTTTAGTTCTTTACATACTTTCTATGTCAGCTCCTGGACGGGAACATTTTTTGCCATGTGATCTCTAAGTACCCCCTACCTTCCCGTTCTAAGCCCAATGAGCTAAGTTGGCCCAGTGACCATTCCTTAACAACATCCACATATAGGGAAAGCTGGAAATAGTGGAACAATACACAGAACTGATTGGAAAAAACAAACAAACAGACACATACCCTTTTAAAAACATATTACATGTGCCCTCATTCAGCTTCCCCTTACCTTCATTCCAAAGTCCCTTGCTACCCTCCAATGGTGCTTGACATCAGAGAAAGTATAGTAGAGGGAAAGTCACAGGGGACTTCATCATCATTTGAGTTACTTCCATATTTCATTTAATGTGAATAGTGATGCTATAGGCATTCATGTGGGATGTATATGTTTGAGTCCCTGATTGCAATTCTTTTGGGAACATATGCACAAGTGGAATTACTGGATCATATTTGTATTGCTTTTTCATGTTTTGAGGGACTACCATACTGCTTTTCTCTGTGGTTGTAATGTTTTACACTGCAGCCAGCACTGCACAAATTGTATGTTTTCTGTGTACCTTCATAAATACTTTTTTATTCAGGGTTTTTATAATAATACCTAATGAATATGAGGTGGTATCTCACTGTGGCTTAGATTTTCACTTACCTATAAGTGATATGGAACATGTTTTCATGGGTTTATTGACTTTAGTCACTATTGCTAGAATTATTTAATTAATTTTGGTGAAACTATATTGAAACCCTTGAATTTTTTCACTTAACAAATTGTTTACTCAAGAAAATGGGCATAACTAAATTTCGGTAGGTTAGACAATATAAAATTCTCCTGGAGTGTAGGGGATGGATTGCAATTATGCCTTAATTCCATTGGTGGTTTTAAAGCTTATTTTAAATATTGCACAATTTCTAAAGACAGGAGTTGTAAAAGTATAAAATTTTATCGATTCCAGAGGTATAATTCAAGATTTCCAAAAACTTAAAACCTATCATAAACATCAGAAGCACTTTTTGATATACATGTGTGGATATATAGCAAGAAAGGAAACATTTTTTAGCTAAATCCTTCATTTTAGGTGATTATATTCCATCTTTTAAAAATATTCATAATGAATTTCTATGTTCCGAGAAACAGAAAATTATAAAATTAAAAAAAAATTTATATGTAAAAAAAAATACCCAGTAGTCATTACCTTCAGAATTCAATTGAATTCTAAGATGTAAGTTAAATGTCCCCTAGTACTTAGTAGTAAATTATAAAAATGTTATTGGTATTCATATTTTTGCACCAAATTCAATAGATTCTCTAAACAAAAAGCATACAAACATACAATTTCTCTGAATTTCTCAAGCATGTATGCAAAAGTTTAAGTACTTTGGACTATGTATGATATTGTCATACTGCAAAGCCCTGGGTCAAATCTGAATTCAAGAGGAAAATGATTGTTTGAAATCAATTTGTTTTCACTTCCCCAACCAGTAAATAAAAAAACCCTATCACTCTAATATAGTTCAACTGAATATAAATGCTAAAATTCTCCTGTTCTAGATCATCAAAAAATAATTCAGATCTCAGAGGTAAATATAACGAAACAGAGGAAATTTTAGTTGAGGAGGAGGAAAGATTCATAGCAAGACTGATGGGAACAGGTTTTGTGTATGTGGTTTAATAACCTTTTATCTCAGCACTCTTCTTTTAATTAATATCCCCACTGGTAGAGAACACAGTTGAAGCACACAACTTATGGAGAAATTTTTCAGCAAATTTCCCTTAGTTAAAAGGGAAGTGATGAAAGAAAAAAAAGTAGGAATGATGGAGAGCTAGACAAAACCATACAACTGTTTTTGCAATCCTCTAGAAATTCAATAAAACTCTTTTGAATTAGCAGTTCACATGGACTCCCAATAGAGAGAATGTTAAGTTTTAACCTTTTGGTACTTTGAAATATGCATGGGATATCATGGACCAACAATACATTCAGCCATAATCTTTTGGATCCAGCTACTTCTGCTAATGATCTGAGATGGGGTAAATAATAGATCTATACATTGAATGGTTGACTTCCCTTTCTGGTTCCTTCTAACTGAGAATAAATGATGTATTTAATCTTTGCTCCCTTTGGAGGAATATTTCTAGGGAAGAGAATGAGGGGTGTTGACTCAACTAAGAACATGATCATTTTGTATAATACGTGCTCATGTTGTATACCTAAAGCAAATATAGTGCTGTACATCCACTATCTCTCAATCAATAAAATTGAGAGAAGCCCATCTCTGCTCCTCAGAGTTCCAGAATCCTTTTCCTTCCAGAACCCCAATCAGTAATGCTTTAGATTATTCCTATCTGCTTCCTTCCCCCAGTCTCAATTCTATTGTTTACTTGGTTACCCTTTCAAATTAAACACATATGTGTAAGGGTTTCTTTTCTGGAGACTTAACATTTGTATGTAAAGAAATGTCCATAGTTTGTACTTCCAGAGCAGAGGTGTTTTGAGCAGAAGCATTCCTTGTGCTCCTAATAAGAACACCAATGATCCACACAGGTCTATCTGCATACTAGACCAAGGGTTGTCATCCAACATCTCATCTTATTTCTGCCGCTCTCTTCACCCCATCTTGAATTGTAAGATTACAGTCTTGGCATATATTAATAGCCTAGTCATCATTTGTTGTACCCTCTCATGTTATGCCTTGTGCCAAGAATTCTATATCCATTATTTTATTTCATTTTCACACAGTTTTTTTAAAAAGTCTAATTTTTAAAAAAGAGTGACTGGAGCTGACATGACACAGCAATATTGAAACCCAATATCTTCATGTTCAACCATTCTTACATTCCATTCCTCCCCCAGTACTTTCAAAAGTGGGAAGAAAGTATAGGAAGAAAGTAATTAAAAAGAAAAATCTTCATCTCTAGTTGTACTTCAGGTAGGTTACTACCTCCTTAGGTTATTTAATCTGCTAAATAACTAGCTTTATATTAAAAAGGCTCACATCCAGAAAAAAGTTTATTTATGACTTTCATTCTATCTTGGTCTCAATTTTTATGTAAGAAAGAAGTTTAAGTCTTTCATTTGTAATTATTTTCCTGAATTTGTGTCTTCTTCTGAATTTAGCTCTTATCACACTTTTCACTAACCTTATGATGTTGACTTTATACTGTGATCCTGGATTTTATTTGTATTAACCCAGAACTTGTGATTCTCTTCATATTTTACAATTGAATGTGGTTTCAAGCAAGCATCTGAGTACAATGACACTCATTATCTTTGATCTCCAAGCTACATGATTTTAGTCTCCAAGAATATCATCACATCATGGTCCATCAAACACTCACAGAAGAAATGATCAGACTCAGAAATGAGATCCAAAGTACTCTTCTGATTCTCATCTCTAAAATTTATTTGACTAATCTGATTTCAAGAAATCAAATTAACTCCCAAAGAGTAAAAGACTAACCTGGAGAAAACATTTCAAGTAGTTTGTGTCTAAAATTCTAAAATCTAAATCATTGTCTAGTTATGTATAAGCATTCTGTAACGTTGCACTCTATTAGAAATTGATACCAGCTCAACAATGATTGATGTGTGTACCAGAGGTTTAATACATCAGTAAAAGTGTAGAAAGCAATTGAGATTCCACTGACAAAGATCATAAACTTCCATAGGAAAGACCTATGGTAAAGATTACATAACACAAACAAGCAGTCAATATAATACCTCCAGGTCAAAAAGAAACTGATTTTTTTTTTTTTTTTGGAAACTAGGTCTCACTATGTTGCCCGGGGTAGTCTTGAACCCATGGAATCAAGTGATACCTAACCTCAGCCTCCCAGGTAGCTGGGATTACAGGCACGCACAACCATGCCTGGCCAGAAACTGAAAATTTTACCCTTAAGATTAGAACAAGACAAGGATGCCCACTGCCACCGTTTCTGTTTAATTTAGCACTAAATATTTTAACTAGAAATATCAGATAACAGGAAATAAGGGGATCTAGTTCAGAAAGAAGTGAAATTATCACTATTTGCAGATGATATTATATGTAGAAAATGCCAAATATTCTATTAAAAAGCTACTAGAAGCAAAAGATGAAAACAGTATAGTGGCATATAGGAAAATCCATAACCTTTATAATATATAAATAACAAAAAAGAAGCAAAAATAATTCCATCTAGAATTACTTCAAAAAGAAATAAATTCCTTATAATTAACCTAACTACAGAGATAAAGTGTCTGTACAGTGAGAATTGCAAAATGCTGCCAAAAAACATAGTAACATAAAAAAAGGTTCATGGACAGGGGGAAACAATATAATCCAAATGATTACCTTACCTAAAATAACATATAAATTTAATTCAATTCCTGCCAAAATGCCAGCAATATTTTTCAAGGAAGGAAAGCCCTCAAATAATAAGAATCTTAAGGAAGAAGGAAATAAACAAGTGGCATCATATTACCACTATATTACTATAAAGCAATAGCGGTAAAAACAATATTATTGGCACAAAAAATGCATGGATCAATGAAAAAAATCAAAAATCCAGAAATAAACTGTATACATATCAGTACCTATGACAAAGCATCTGTGACCTTACAATGCAGAAAGAACAATCTTGTTAATAAATGGAATGGGAAAATTGGGAAGCTACCTATAAAAGAAGGAAATTGTATCACTCTTTAATTCCATACACAAAAATAAATTCCAAATGGAATAAAAATTTGGCTATATGATTTGCAACATTAAAATATTTAGAAGAAAACATTGATGAAATAGTCCATGACATTAATGATACAAATGTTTTTGGAGTTTAAACCCTGTATAAAGGGAAATAAAAATGAAACAATTGGAATTACCACATGTTGCAATAGAACTTTTCAAAGGGGGAGAGCAGAGAATTGAAATTAAAAATTATCTAGAGTAATTTTTAAAAAAGACATAAAACAAAATTTAAAAAGATGAAAAAATTACATAATTACCATATGACTCAGCAATTTCACATCTGGTTATATGCTCAAAAGAATTGAAAGCAGGGATTTGAGCAGACATTTGTGAACAAAGCAATGTTTGTAGCAGCTGTATTCACAATAGCTACTCAAGTGTCCATCAATAGATGAAGGGGTGAAGAGTACATACAATAGAGTAATATTCAGTCTCATACAGGAAGGAAATTCTGACACTTGCATGGAAATACAGAGGCCATTATGCTAAGTGAAATAAGTCAGTCACAAAAAAATGAATACTGTATAATTTCACTTATAAGAGGCACCTACAGTAGTGAAATCCATAAAGACAGAAAGTTAGAATGGTGGTTGTCAAGCCTGACACAGGGGAAATGGCAGGTTAGCATTCACTGGATATGGACTTTCAGTCTTCATCTTTCAGAGAGATAAAGAGATGTGGAGGGTGGTTTCACAACAATTGGTGTACTTGGCACTACTAAACTGCACAATTAAAAAAGAATTAAAATAACGAATGCTATGTACATTTTACCATAATAAAAATAGTAAATTGTGATTATTATGTAGTTGGTATTTTAAAATATTTTTGAGAAGTAAATTTTGTTCCCTCTGTGAAGCCTGATAATCTAAAAAATACATAAATAAGACACCAAGACAATGCCATATGCAATGCTATCCTGTGTTTTTACATTTGGCCCAGACCTACTTCCATTTAATGTATGGTTATGTGTACATTTCTATCCCAGAAAAATATAAAAAGATACTATAAATTGCTTGCCATGTTGTCAAAGCATACCATGGTTAAAATCCCACTGAAACATTTTTTCTCATTTTTATTATCCAATAAAAAAGAAGTTAAGCCAACAGTAGCATTAAAACAGTGCTAAGATTCATAGAATAATACAAATCCTAAGACGCTCTCAAAGTTTTGCCCTAGGTAGTTATCTATCAAGAATCCATCCTCCATCTGGTTTGTCAGTATTCCCAGATGTTCTATTTGAAGAATAAAACCATTAACATAATCTCATGTATAGTTTTTAAAACAGCGATGATAGCATCACTAAATACTTTTTTTAGACAGGAAATTGTACCGTAACTGTAAATGATCAATGGCTATATATAACTAACTGTGGTTTTGGAGGCCAGGTAGTTATACTTTAGAGAGAAAATATTTTCAATTTTATGTACTTGAAAGAAAATAGGTTGTTTTTAATTAAAATGAAAATTATATACCTTTTCACGAAGATGGCGCCAAAAGTAAAGAAGGAAGCCCCTGCCCCTCCCAAAGCCGAGGCCAAAGCAGAAGCTTTGAAGGCCAAGAAAGCTGTACTGAAGGGCGTCCATAGCCATAAGAAAAAGAAGATCCGCACTTGACCCACTTTTCATTGGCCCAAGACAAGGCGACTCCGAAGGCAGCCCATATATCTCCAAAGAGTGCTACCAGGAGAAACAAGTTTGACCACTAGGCATTATCACGTTTCTTCTAACCACTGAGTCAGCCATGAAGAAAATAGAAGACAACAACACACTTGTGTTCATTGCGGATGTCAAGGTCAAGGCAAACGAACACCAGATCAAACAGGCTGTGAAGAAGCTCTATGACATTGATGTGGCCAAGGTCAAAACCCTGATCCGACCTGATGGAGAGAAGGCATATGTTCGACTGGCTCCTGACAATGATGCTTTGGATGTTGCCATCAAAATTGGGATCATCTAAGCTGAGTCCAGCTGGCTAATTCTAAATATAATATTTTCAACATAAAAAAAATGAAAATTACAAATAAAAGCAATTCATCAGAACTCAGATTGGCATAAAAGATTTTGGAAGATCAGTGAAAGAAGGAAAAAAAAGTATCTTATTTCCGAAAGACTTTATAATCAAATACATTCTTGAATGTTATTCCTTATAAATCAAGGAAATATGTTGATATCCCTGTTCTTTGTTCACACAACCAGACACAAAATCTTTTATGAACAAGATAAATGCTTAAAAATTATTTTTAAGAGGCTTACACCATAATTAAAATCCCCAGTCTCTAGCATTAAAAATCCTCCAGAGTCAGGTTTCATCAAATGTTAGCAAGTTCCTTTCCCTACCACACCCTCTCTGTTCTCCAGCTTTATCTCACTGCTTGTCCATCTCCAAAAAAGGATCGTATTTTCTTCTTCATACTTTTCTGACTTTCAATTCCCTTGTCTTCACTTCCTTGCCAATAGTACTCATAGTCAACAAATTCTAACCTCTGTAAATTTTCCTCTTTGGAATCTTATAAATCATTTTTTTCTCTGAAAGTTCATATCATTGCACCTCAGCACAGATTTAACTGAAGTCATTTGCATCACTATTTCCCTAAACCGTGGGACTCTAAAGGCAGCAGATATCCAATACTCATCTTCTTATATGCAGGCCTGACACAAGTGTTGGCCCAATGTTAGTTTTCAGTAATTGTTGAAAATGAATAAAGGCATAAAATGCAGAACAAGTCAGTGAATAAATTTTTATAATCATTTATATAAAAAACCAATTTTTAAAGGAAAAATGCCATAAAAGGAAACTGACAGCACACATATAAATGCTGCTAATATTATACCAAAATGTAAAAGCTCTGATCTCCAAGGCACATAGTTGCTTTGAGTCCTGGGTCATTATATTCATCATTAGAAACAAAAATCTTATATTGTAAGAAACAGAAATTCAAACTGACTTAGTATAATATTTGTATTCTTTTTCAGCCTCCTCTTTCCCTAGGTTGTTTTTTCC
Organism: Uropsilus gracilis; assembly: GCA_004024945.1. NCBI lineage: Eukaryota > Metazoa > Chordata > Mammalia > Eulipotyphla > Talpidae > Uropsilus > Uropsilus gracilis. Next base: position 86,657 of record PVHY01004754.1, read on the forward strand.
TATGGGACTCTATTTCTAGGTTCTATCTTAAATTGAAAGCAAGTTAATCCAGTTAATCCTGGATCCATTCAACCAGACTTTCTTTTTACTCTCCTTAACTGTTTTTGAATACTTAATGAGGTTCCTTTTTGTTTTACAGCAGACTCTATATTTCATGCAGGGGTGCTTTGAGAAGGTGAATTCCTTCAGCGCTTGTTTGTGTGAAAAGCTATATATCATTCCTTCAATGTTGAGTGTTAACCCAGCTGATTGGAGGATTCTTGATTTGATATCTTTTTTATCCAGAGCTTTGAATATCTTAATGCTGCTGTCTTCTACCAAGACTGTATTTTATAAGGTATCACTTTCATTATTTGTAGCCTTGATTATGGCATTCTGTCCATTTTGGAGATATGCTTTGACTCAAATAAACCACACCTATTTTTTTTCATATTCACCTCTTGCCATTTCCTCATTTAGTTCTCACCAGAATACCTTCTAACTGTGTGGCCATGACCTGAGAACCACCCTTGCCTTCTCAGTCTATTGCCTTCAGAGTGCAGTTTCACCAGTGCCCACTGGCTTCTCTCTGAACACTGCGATATTGTTTTCTGTGAATCACAAGTTTGTTCTTGATTCTGCCACTCCTCTCTCTGCTTCCAAGGTCTACAGTAATGAGATTACTTCTCTGTTTTCTATCACTGACACAAATGTAACCGGTTTTTGCTAATTGTCCAAAATATTTTTTTAATCTTGATTCCCCCAATTCTCAAGGTAGAACCAGCCTCACTATTAACCTAAGTAATTGTATGTCCCAATCAGGAAAAGTAACTATTATAAAAACCCACAGGCATAACCTAAATGAGGGTACCTTGGCTTCAATTGACTATCTTTCCTCTGGGCTGAATAACTTTCAGGTTGAGAGAGAGAATGACCAGGGAGAGAGGTGGATAGAAAAACTTTTCTTTTCTGAGCTGACGCTTTTATCTAATAGAAGTTGAGTATGGATGCATAAAAGGAATTATATCTTATTTCTAAAAAAATTAATTTAAATCCCAGGTAGACTAATTCGTGCCATTACCTCAAACTCCAATCTTTGAAAGAGATCCAGCTAATATCCTCTTACAACATAATATAAGACTCAGTATTTTAATAGATTTGACTTGGGTGTCTAAATCCTATTATGCTCATTTATTGAATTCTTTTACATGCTATAAAACACAAACTAGGGAATATCTGCAGTGGAATATTTCTCCCTATTCTTACCCACCTGTCAATTGTCCTACAAAAGTTAACCTCCCTGCTTTCCACACTCACAACCACCATCATTGCCATCACTACAATATAAACATTTAATCAGGGAAATGGCAGGGGAGATTAATTTGCCTACCTAAGTTTGAATTGTGTTGAAGCTGCCAAGAGATTCAGCCTGGCCTCTCGCAGACTTTAGAAATGAGTGGAAATCTATGAAACATCACTAAAACTCTGAGGTAGAATTCCTAGCAGCATGAGCATTCTCTTCCTACCGTCTGAGCCCTGCCAAATACCAAGTGTAGTTACAAAGAAAAGTTACCCACAGAGTGAGGAGACCTGATATGGGCTGTGGTGACAACCTGCAATCTATGTGCAGGAAGGCAAACTCAAGAACCAAGGATCATGTCACCAACAGCATAGAAAGTTCCTACAGGTGCAAGTGTTGCTTGTGCAACAAGAGACAAAGGAATCTGCTGTCTATGGATAGCCACTATAGTCATAAATGGGTGAGTAACAGAACAGTTCAGAGCTAGGAGTGTTCCTGAAACCAGTTGGCTTGTTAGGAAGATCTCACAAAATATTTTTTCCAGTGCACGGATTTATGTGTTCATTCTTTTTGGCCATAGTACAGATAACAAAATGATTTGTACTAACATTCAACTTAATTTACTTGGGAAAATGATGTGGCAACAGTGTTATTTAACCTCAGTGAAAACCAGATCTCATGGTTTCATAATACATTCATTGAAATTAGAGAATTTAGGATTGCAGATCTGGAAGGATTATAGATCTTCCAGCTTTTTCCCTGTCACTCCATGCACATCTATCCTCAAAGTAACAACAGGAGTCAAGCCTCTTTTGATGAGAAAAACTCTGGTCAGTTTCTCTAACCTTACATACCATCTGGCTCACTGTTTGAACTAAGATAGTCATTCCTTTTCCTTATAAGTCTTCCTAGCAACACAAAACAAAGGCAAAGCCATTTCTATGCTCTATCTTTGTATGTTGTTATTATAACACATAAAACACTGTATCTTAATTATTTGTTTACATATCTCTTCCTCCTCCTCTCCTCCTAAACCTCCTAAAAAAGACCCCAACAAAGTTATGACATATGTGAAAACATGGGTTTTATCTTAGATCATAATCACAGTTGGAGACAAATAAATTAAGGGATAAAAAAGAAGGAAGGGAGAAAGATTTGTTATAATATCATCAGAGTAGATGTATGCACTTGTACACACACAAGAAAATTCTTTTCATATTAGTCTTTAGAAAGCTCTTATGTAACTAAGATGCTATTATATGGCAAGGGTTATTATTTTAGCCATTCATAATACTTTTTAAATAGAGAACAGAGAAATTTTCCAAATTCTCACTAGTAATTGCAAAATAAAAAAGAAGATGTAACTGTGTGGTATTAGATCTTAAAGACTTTTCTGTTTCAAGACAATGAATGTAGGGTCTGGTCGAAAAATGGCCTTTGAGAAATAGTCTCTGGTGAACATTCTCCCTTCTCTCCACTAAAATGCTGGAGAATACACAGAAAAGTCATAAAGCATGAGGCCTGTCCAATATCTAAGACTGACAGCCTTAGTGGGAAAATCAAGAAACATTTCCAGATTTACATCAAATCAAGTGGGTAACCTGTGACTGTCGTGATGCTGGAATCATCCTTGTCCCAGTTAGTCTCAGATCATCCAGCCTTCACCCCATCCCCTGAGTTCGAGTTCCATTGCTCACAGATTCAGGATCTGTAACTATCTTAGTCATTTTCTTGAAAGAATACAAATAAATGAGCAGAAACAGAGGAGCAATGAATAGAGCTCAGAGTACCCAGAGCATGGAAGAATGGACTTCCAGATGATTTTGGAAAAGCTCTAGAATGAGCTTTCACTTTCAGGTCTTGGAAGCCATATTCACTGGCTCTGCTTTTCTCCATATTTCTCTTTTCCAAGAGGACCTCTGTGCAGGGGCTGAGATCTATGCCCCTCTACTACAAGAACTCTTAGGGTCTGGTATAATATCCTGCTTCTGCTCTTCTAAGAATCGGATTCTGGGGAGTCCAGCATAGGTTAGGGCCATGATGTGGTGGAGAGGAGTTGGGTGCACCGCATATCTCAATCAGGTGGATAAATCTTTATGTCAGAGGACAGGTGTGGGCAGTTTCCCTGAAACTACTATTTCAGCCTTCCAGAAAACAACTGTGAGAGAAAGTTGGAGAAGGCACATCAGATTCTGAGATGCGCATGTATTAATTTCCTCAAATAATGATAGAGTACTAATAGAGGGGCACCATCTCATAGCTTTACATGCTGGAAGCCCATCATCAAATAATTAGCAGAATTGATTTCTTCTAATTCTTCCTCTGTGAGGGGAGAATCTTTTTGGCTTCCTCCTTTTACTGTCTCCCATTTTACCTTTCCTCTGTGCTTGCTTTTGCACACTAATTTCCTCTTTTTTTTTATTTATATATAAATTTCACATCTTTGCAATCCCAGGGATTTGCCCCCCCTTCCCCCCTCCCCCTTTCCCTTCTGTCCATTGTTGTGTGCTTCAGTTTGGTGCTCAGTCTGTTTTGTCTTTTCCTCATGACTTTTATTTATTTATTTATTTTTCTTCAATATGTCCCATATAGTAGTGAGACCATTTGGCTTCTGTCTTTCTCTTTTTGACTTGTTTCTGCTAGTATGATTTCTTCTAAGTACATCCATGTTGTCAAGAAGTCA
>PVHY01004755.1:0-63049 GCA_004024945.1 Uropsilus gracilis
TGTGTGTGTGTGCGCGCGTGCGTGTGTGTCTGAGAATATATCACCAGGGTCAGGGTCAGGGTCAGGGTCAGGGTAGAATTGGTTAGCCCCATACTTTGAGAGCTACATAATCTAACAGATATTACCAACAAATGTAGAAAAAGAAGAGAGGCCAGCCCTGAGAAACCCTGGCTGCACATGCGTTATCTTCCGGCAGGTGTAGCTACTCAAAGCCACAAGGGCCTGGAGAATGAAGAGACAACACCTCAGGCAGTCTTGCCAGGAGCCACTGGGTTTCATCCTGGCCTGACCCAGAAAAAATCTTATGGAAGAGAACAAGAGGCCCAAGAGTTCTCTGATCTGCTGTCAACCAGCTGCAGCCTGGAGACTGCCAGAGTGCTACAGTGACTAGGCAGCACCCTCCCGAGCCGTCTGGGAGGGGATTACCAGCCTGATCCCTGTCTTTAGAGCCAGAAATGACTCAAACTTCACAAACAGCAAGGGCCTGCCAGGGAGGGTGACAATGAGCCCTGGAGAGGGTTTTCTCCCCCTTGTCGGTACCTCGTCCCCCTCCCCTTGCTGCTGTGGCAGATTCTGGACAGTGTGCAGCCTGTGAGGTAATCTGAATTCCTTGGCAACCATCGAGTACCTGAATTCTTTCAAAACCACAGGAATCCAGCAGAGAAAAGGTAAATATCCCCGTGGAGCCAGTGTTAATTAGCAAGGAAGGCTACTGAAGAAGGAACTGGGGGTGGGGAGGGAGGGAAGGCATTACATATGCTCTGGGGTCTTTTCTGAATTTCCATGGAATAACATGGCTGAAGCAGGAAAAGGCATCCCCAACTGGGGCCTTTTCTCTGTCTTCTGCTCCCACCTCTGTAGCATGGGTAGAATGCTTCCAGTTCCCTGCACGGATTTCCCCCAAGTTGCTACTACTACCTATCTTCAGGTTTCCAACAACATCTTTGGTTTTTAATTCAATTTTGCTTAAATTTTTTATTTTTCCTGTCTTAGGGGGAAAATGTAGCTATTAGCTTTGTCTCAAAAAGGAAGGAACTCATCAAAGAAATTAAATAGATCCACCTAAAAAACTACAATTCAGGACAAAGTCTTTTTGGATTCTACCTCGGACAGGACAGAGAATCTACACCATTTTGGTAAAGGAGTGCACCCCTCTCTGGAAACTAAGTGTCCCCTGCTGGTGGAAAACAGCAAAATACATGTGATACATGTATCAGAGTGGACCTCTGTCTGGGACAGAACTGGATAAGCATAAACTAAAACCGCACCTGAAGAGCCTGTTCCAGAAACTTTATCAGTATGGAACCAAAAGAAGGAAAACACCAAAGTTAGTAAGATCTCTTATATTTTCTTTCCCCATTCAAAAACTATCTTATGCACTTTAGTGTTGGGAAAACTATGATGACTGGACCCAAATACATAAAAGACAATCATTCTTAACTCTTCAATATTTTGCCCAATCACAAGAAAATAACCAGTTTCCCCTACTCTGTGTTAATAAAACAGCAAGGACAACCCGAGCTATTAATAGAAAGAAGCTATGTAGCATCTTTTTCTTAAGTAAAGTTAAGAGGGTAAAGGGCTACACAAAACACTTATTTCACAAACTGTCCTGTGAGATAAACTTAACCTGTCACCTATGCATTTATTTTGAGGCTGAAACAGAAGCGTTATGGGAATAAAGACCTCTTTTCTAAAGAAAGAAATCATTATATTTGCTGCCAGTTCTCTTTAGGAAAGATTATGCTTTTCCTCATTGAACCTCAAAGTAAAATGAACTAATGATCTCATCTCAAACTGATTATCTTTAGTAATGTCTACATAAAACACATGTGACCCCAGATTACTCGAGGCTGCAGATCTGAAGATGCTATGGACTGTCACTGAATGTAATGACACAGCTGAGCGGGTTCTGAGGATTAGAAAGAAGCTGTTGAATGCCAAGATACACAATGAGTTAAGACACAGGAACTTAGGCACTTAGAAACCACTGTGCAGAGCAATGCACCCTTCTAGGACTCTGGCTAACAGTCTGATATATATTCATGTACTTCCTTTCAGTAAAGCTTTTATAATCACCTATAACACTAGGTAAATAAGTCATCAGAGCCTTGAAAAATTCCTATGTTGAGGTTCAATTATGTTTGAGTTTTTAAAAACATTTTTTCCAAATTATTGCCAGGAAATGCATCCTTTTACATGCAAGCATACACACACACACACACACACACACACACACACACACACACACACACAAAACTCCTGCTGGAGTCAAGCGATGAGAGTAACTCAATTCAGTGAATTCCAACTTCCAATACATACCCTACAGCCAAAGGGGTACAGGCTACCTTATTGTTCTAGATAATACAGGGACTCAGCTTTTACACACTTCACTTCAAAGTGTGAGAACACACATGCCTACAAACACTGAAGAAAACTTCTTTCCTATAAAAATTTCACTAGAATTGATATTCAGTTTGTGCTCAGCCCTGATCCAGCCCTTTACCTAACAAATAAGAAACATTTTAGTTTCCCTGCCTTCCTCAAGTTTCAAGAAACCACAGGCCAGAAGTAGGGAGCTTCAATAGCTTCCAGTGTTCACAGGGTTCAAACTCATAAATCTTCCTTAGGAACAAGACAAGGCTCCTATATGCTGTCACTGCCACCTGGTGGTGAAGGGAAGACAAGTTCAATCAATCAACTTGGATCAGGTTAGCTTTATTCTAGGTGCAGAATGTATCAAATTTGAGTACATGAAATAATTAAAATACCATTCTAAAATAGAGCATGGGAATATATGTCAAAGCACCTATACTTAAATAAGGAGCATTCTTTTATCCATGGTACTTCCCATCTTCAAAGTGCATTTTCTAAAATACAGAAGTACATACATACATGCGTTTTCACTTGTGACTGTTCACAAATGCAAGCACCTCCTAAAGGGCTACGCACTGTAGACCCTATGCACAGGAGGGTTGTCAGGGCATGCTAGCTGGTAAAATGTGTTAACAGTTTTGTGGAGAGAGAAATAGCACAGGAAAATTATGTACTTATTTAAAATAACTTAAAGGGTCAATAAAAGCACTGTTCCCTGAAAGAATCTATGGATCTGGGAAAGAAAACTTCAAACTATTAACAGTGTGAACTTTTCTAAGTAAGTCACATTAACCTTAAAACCCAAAAAATTCCTCAAGATAAACAGGATAATATGACCACTGTAAAGCATATCACTTTGTGGTTTAAAAAAAAAAAAAAAAGGCCACTAATGCCCCTAAATATGAAAGGGCAAGACAGCTTTCAGGTCTTAAGCTCTGCAGTTCAAATTCCTTTCTTCTTCTTTTTTGAAAATAATTTATTTATTTATATATTTCATATCTTTGTATTCCTCAGGATCACCCATCACCACCCCTCCCTGACCACTCCCACTTCCCCCAATCCCCCCAAGCTGTGTACTTTAGTTTGGTTGTTGGCTTGTTTTGACTTTTCCTCCTGGCCTTTTGTTTCTTTTTCCTATGTCCCATATATTAGTGAAATTATTTGGTTTCTCTCTTTTTCTTTCTGACTTATTTCAGCTAATATTGTTTCTTCTAGGTACATCCATGTTATCATAAAATCATCAAATTTGTCATTTTTAATTGATGAGTAATATTTCATTGTGTATATATACCACATCTTTTTCATCCATTCATCTGTTTGGGGACATTTGGGTTGTGTCCATGTGGAGTTCAAATTCCTGCTCTACTACCTATCAGTTGGGAGATGCTAGAAAATGACTTTCAAGTCCCCTCACCCTCTCTAAGTCCTAGTTTTCTCAACTGGAAAAATATATCAATTATTGTTGTGAGCATTGTTAAGTATCTGATACATATGTGAGGCTTTATTTTTCTTCCTAGATATAGTGTGAAGAAAGGGCAATGGCAAATGACCTGAATACCCTAGAGTTTTGGTAACAATGGCATGAAGATTTACTGCGTGATCCTGCATGATCCTGTTTTCAGGTGCAGATGCTTCTTCATGTGTGCAGACATGCAAGAGAGACGGTGAAGGAGTAAGACTGGTTTCTATAACCCAAAGTTCACTTGGTACACTATTTTCCAGAACTAAGCACAACAGAAACAGCTTACTCTCATTGCACCCCTGACTGGGTCTACTCTAACAAGCAACTCCCAGACCCAAAGTCTCTTACCTAGCCAATCCTTCTTCATAGAGATAGATGACAAGAGGATCATACGAAGTCACAAGCACATAGAGGCGTACATCAAACTTGAAATCTAGGAAAAAACATTTGGTTTCACAGAAAACACTAAGTTCATTTTTTTTTTTCAGTTCAGAATGAACAGAAAAACTTTACAACAAGCAAATGAAAGTACAGTTCTCCTCTCTCCATAAAACACATACTTCCACTCATCTTGGGATTTAAATAAATACATATACATAATTAGTCTATATATTATATCTATATATGTATATATATGAGAGCAAGAGAAAATTTATGTTTATGGCACAATTTTCATATACATTTCCTACAATATAACCAATGAAGCAGTTTCTTCTCTATTTCTCATTTCTTGAAAATAATCTCATGAGGTAGATAAGAAACCAGCCTCATCTCTAAAGCATGGTTGCCAAGAATTTCAAACTGTTTAATAAAGACTTACCAAGAAGATTATGAAAATGATGATTAAAAAATCAGCATGATCTAGCCCAGTATGGCCAAGGGCGTAATCACAACTCACCATCAATGAGTAGGGGGTTGTTAATATAACGGGAGACCAGGATATTCTCTTCCAGGGATATCTGGTTTGGCTATTGAGGAAAGAAAAAAAATGAAAGGGCCGAAATGCAAAGGAACCCTAACCAACAATAAGGGAACAAAGAGTTTTAAGTTTTTAGGAGCAATTTATTCAGAAAACTAAGATGCTAAGAAAAGCTTTCCTTCAAGCTGCCCATACACTCAATCAGCTATATAACTCATCACTTCCATAAATACGGTGGGCAAAATATTACAATGAGGGAAATAATTAACTTACACAGCACCTCTCCATAAGAGAATCTAAAGGGTTTTAAAGATTTATATGCACAAGATTATATGCCAAGAAAAAACTACTTAAAAAAATTAAAACTTGCTTTCTTCTAAATGTACAACAGGATGGAAATTTTAAAATACTACCACTATTCTTTCTTTTTTAATTATATAAACACTTTGTTTATATATATATATATATATATATTTCACATCATTGTAATCCCTGGGGGTCACCCACTACTACCCCTCCCTGGCTGCTCCAGCTAGCCCCTCCCCACCAACCCCCGCCAGTTGTGTACTTTCGTTTGGTTGTCCACATATTAGTGAAACCATTTGGTTTCTGTCTTTTCTTTCTGACTTGTTTCTAATACAATTTCATATGATAACATCCATGTTATCATAAATTCATAGAATTTGTCATTTTTAATTGATATTAGCAGTCCATTGTATATATACACACCACATCTTTTTCATCCATTCGTCTGTTTTGGGGCATTTGAGCTGTTTCTATGTCCTTGCAATTATAAATAGCTCTGCATTAAATATCCGAGCACAGGTGTCCCTTGGTACCCACACTGAACTCTCCTTTGGGTATATTCCAAGAAGAGCAATTGCTGGGTTAAATGGTGGTTCCATTTTCATTAGTTTGAGGGTTCTCCACACTGCTTTCCAGTGTGGCTGGAACCACAATGGCTGGACCAGTTTACATTCCCACCAGCAGTGTAAGAGTGTTCCTTTCTCTCCATATCCACACCAGCACTTGTTGTTGCCTGTTTTTTGGATGTGGGCCATACTTACTGATGTAAGGTGGTATCTCATTGTGATTTTGATTTTCATTTTCCTGATTGCTAGTGACATTGAGCAATTTTTCATGTGCCTGTTGGTCATTTGTACTTCCCCTTTGTAGAGTGTCTCTTTAGTTCTTCTCATTTTTTGATTGGGCTTCTTGTTTTGTTTTTATTTGTATGAGTTCCTTGTGGATTCTTCTTTATTAAACTCATCACTCTTGTGGAGGGAAAAGATTTTTTTCCCATTCGGTTGGGCTTCTTTTTGTTCTTTCTGTTGTCTCTTTTGCTGTACAGAAGCTTTTTAGTTTGATGTATTCCCATCTGTTTATGTTTTCCTTCATTTTTTTTTTTTTTTTGCCATTTGTAGATGTTTCCAGAAAGGGATTTCTGAATTGTAATTCATGGAGGGTTTTGCCCAAGTTTTCCTCTATGTATGGTTTCACGTCTGACATCTAAGTCTTATCTATTTTGAATTGGTTTTTGTACATGGTGTGAGGGAGTTGTCTTGGTCCATTTTTTTGCAGGTCTCAGTCCAATTTTCCCAGCACCATTTATTGAAGAGGTTATCTTTGTTCCAATGTAAGTTTTTCACTTCTTTGTCAAAGATTAGTTGATTATATGTGTGTGGTTTTATTTCTGGGCACTCAATTCTGTTCCATTGGTCTGACTGTCTGTTGGTGTACCAGTACCAAGCTGCTTTAATTATTATGGCTTTGTAGCATAACTTTAAGTCTGAAATAGTTAAGCCTCCTTTCTCTTTTTTTGGCCAAGAGGCTTTTTGATATTTGAGGTCTTTTGTTATTCCATATGAACTTCTGTATTTTTTGTTCCATCTCTTTAAAGAATGTCATTAGAATTTTTATAGGGACTACCATTATTCTTAAATGAAGGCCTTCCTCAAATCACTTAGCAAACTTAAGAGACAGCTCTTTCTACAATGCAGCTCAGCATGGCCCCTGTGAATGGAACTGGTGTTTCACTGATTCAATCAAAAAAAAATTTTTTTTTGCTATGTAACTGTAGGCGAGATTGAACTAGATTGTTTAAAGATTTTTTTTTTTAATGAAAAAAGTCATTTACAGAATCAGTGAGCACTGCAGGACACTGTTCAGGGCACTGGGAATACAGTGGTGAAGAAAACATAAAACTCCAGCCTTCAAGAGCTTAACCACCTACCCCAAAGAGCCCAATATTTAGCAAGACAGCAAAATGTCAGTGAAAAGAAGACAAAGCAGCATATCTGCAAGTGCAGGATGTGAGCTTGCAACATGGAAAGGCACAGCCAGGCAGGACCAGGCCTGAAGTTTGCTCTAGAAGGTGCAGAGAGAGTGTTGACAGCTATCAAGGACAGAGTGGGAAGAAGAGGAGTGCCGCCTGGGAAGACAGCAGCCACAAAAGCCAGTGGAAAGGAGAGTAGGCAGTTGCTGAACTAGGGCTAAAAGGCTATACTGGGAAAGAATGAAAGGTTTGGTTAAGCAGTGAGGAAGGAGGAACCCCACTGGCAAGAAGATATGAATCCTGGCAAGAGGAGTTAAATTTAACATGGTGGGAAAGCAGGAAATTACTATGGATTCTTGACTAAGTAAATAGTATGATTAAAATATCTGGAATTGGACAATTCTATGTGAGATTAGATAAAACAGAGAAATCAGTTGGAAGTCACTACAATCCCTATAGGAAGGACAAAAGGACTCCAAAAGGGAAATGTCTATAATAATAACTGTGATGATAATAGCTACAATAGCAGCAACAGAAATAATAAACACTGGCAAAGAAAAGTAAAACTCAATAAACGTACTGAGCATTTGCTCTGTGCCATGTATGCACTGTTCTAATTCTGCAAATACCACTGAACATAATCCTTACTCAGCTCCATGCAATAGGTATATCATCATCTAAATACTACAGAGGAAAAAAGAATTAGAGAAGCTTAGAATATGCTCAGTCACACAGCTCTTAAGTGCAAGAGGAGAATCTGAACCCAAGGCATCTGCCTCAGAGGCTTAACTCTTCAAGTCTTTCTCCAATGTTCTGACTTATGACAACTGTTCCCCAAAGGCAAAAGCTTGTCTTTATAATAAAGCACTTGTTATCCCAAATATTACCACTATGATAAAATTAGGATGATTTTGTGACTCCATAACATTATACATAACAATCAGGAATTTTGAAGGCAAGATGATGAGATGCTCTTCTCATTTTCCACTGGTTATCTCAAACTTAGAACACAACTTTCACAATCCATCTCTATGCATCATATGACACTGTGACACATCTCCTGACTACCCTATCTTGAGCAGTTTCTCACAAATACTCTCTTCGGAATCAGTTAAGTGTGTAAGAACTGATGTGGTCAACAGCATAAAGCAATAAGCTCTGGGCTGTATTCCTAACCTAAAGTCAAATAACTACAGCTTTCTTCCAACTGAGTGACAACCACAGGCTACAAGGGATGTATGTCTACCCAACTCTCCCCAAAAACAGAATACATGGGCAGTGCTCCTCTCACCATATCCCATCTAACATTAGTCCAGGTCATTCTTCTCTTCCCTTCCTCACCTTACACCTTTGTCCTCCAAGTGATGAATCACATAATCTCTTACATCATTATCTGTTCAAAGTTCAATCTCTTACATTATTATCTGTTCAATCTCTTACATTATTATCTGTTCACTTTAATATCTGTTCAATGGTGTGTATCATTTCTACCTGCATTAGAAATTAAATTGTAAGCTCATCGAGGAATGAATTGGATATAGTTTCTTCACTGGTGAGTAACCAAAGAAAGCTTTTTAATATCTTCAAATCTGTTTCCTTTGCATTCATCACCAATTAACCCATTGTAAATAATTTCAATTCTAAGCTCAAATTGCCCTCCAAAGTGTGCTAGGACAAGAATCTGCATTGTCGGGAAAAGCAGGGAATACATCTACTTCACACACAAATTATCTTCCAGAAATGATGACTTAAGGTATACCCTCTTTGGAAATTAAAAACAAGTTCTCCCACCATGTGGAAATGCTGTTCTCTGTCCTGAGAAAAACCCACTAATTTCCACATCTAACAAAGATAGCAACTGCTACCTGGGGCAGGGTAGGTCAGTCTCTTCTTCCAGGCTAATCCTCATTTTGACTTCCAAGAACATTTTTTTCCCTTTAGTCTTTTTATAAAGACTAAATGAAATTATACTTTGAAGGTACAGTGATAGGTGCATATTAAGTGCTCAAGAAATGTCATTTATTATTATTGCTGCAAATTCAAAAGAATGCATGTGGTTCTCCTCACAGAGTTCCATAATACCACAGAACTCTTTATGGCCTCCATTTGGGGTAATGCTCTGAGTTAAAATAAAGATATGTAAGAATTAGGCCATCCTTATTTTTCAAAAGGGAGTCTCTAATATTTGTTGAATGAAGGAAGAGAAAAAAAATAAGTTAGTAACATATAAACAAAAAAAGGCTGCACAAAATTTTATTTACAAATATAGAAAATAAAGATAGTGCTCCCAATCCTTCCCCCTCCCCTTTTTTTTTAGACTAGGTCTCACTGTTTTTACCTGTGGAATCGCAGGCTCACATTGCCTGGAGTACCACGACTCAAGCAATCCCCAGACTTAGCTTTCCATGTAGCTGGGATTACAGGTGCACTCCACCACAGCCAGCTATTTTTTCGGGGAACTAGGTCTCACTTCGTGCCCCCGGTGGGACTTGAACCGCGATCCCTGGCCCCGGCCGCAGTTTCCTAGGCTGCCGCTTACAGGCATACGCCACCATGCCCGGTCCCCAATCCTCTCCTAACACATTAAAATCTCAGGGGAAATATTAATATTATATTTGCCATGGATAAAGTGTGAGACAAAGATGACTAAATTTAACTTCGATAATCAAATTTATACCTTAATCAGAAAATACCACTTCTTTCCCCTCCTTGATTTTAATATACTAAATTGGGAAAATATGGCATTTAGTCATGGTTACTGAAGGAGCTGGAGCAAACACAACTCTGTTCCTTGATGCTGTATTTCTAGAGTTAAACTAAAGAGCACATCATGAAGAGACCAGTCTGCTGAGATGCTTTCATCTGGAGGAGCTCCTACTTCTTTCTTCAGCATTACATAAAAGCAATGCTTTTCTATCCTTTACCCTGTTCTCAGAATGGGAAAAGTTGCTATTTGCAGATATTTTCCAAAAGGTTATGACTATTATTGGGGATTTTTTTAAGAAGAGGCCCTCTTACTCCATAAGAAGACAAGATGTTTTCACTTGGCCCTCACACCTCAGTCTCCCCCGTCCTACCCCCCACCCCAAGTCCCTCACCCACTCATATTAGTTCTGCTCCAGACCCTTTGCCTGAGCACTCTGAGCCCTCCCCCCTCCAATCTGAAAGGAAAGCAGGCAGCAGCCCTGGAAATAGTTACTTCATCCACTTGGCTAATGGGTCACATATTCCATGGGAAAGGATCCAGGTATGGAAAAGGAGGGATGGTTAGTCCTGTGTGGAAGGAGGAGGAGAAGAGTACTAACTACACGGTGCAGGTCTGGGTAAAAGGTAAGAGAATTCCAGTTCCGGAGTGAAGTGGGAATTTTTTTCCATTATGTCCACATTGCCAGCTCCCCTGGTGCCTGCCTGCTGGCATCTTCCCAGGCTTCTGTCTGGCACCTCCACCAAATACCTCAAAGAATCAGACTCATTCCAAAGCTTCACAGAGTGGGAAGAGGAGACAAAGGATCCTGCCAAGTACTTTGATCTATGCAGGGAGTCTCTAGGGATTTAGCCCAGGGAGAGGTGGGAGGGAGAACAGGAGCCTGCAAAACACATTCTCTAAAGACATGTCACCCCTTTATGAGATGCAGCATCCAGGGAAGAGTTAGGGCACAGGGTTCTCAGCTCCACCAGGGAAAGTTTAACTTCTCTATTCTTTATGACGTTGGTTTTAAAACAACAAATCACTAGGGCAAAAAAGCATTCCAAAAGGAAAAAAGTCCCAGATGAACTGGGAATAGTTCCTATTCTTTTTGACTCATGTCTGAGAAAATAAAGAGTAAGTTTGTATCACAGTTGATTTTCAATAGCAATTCCATTTGGCAGTTATACCCCAAACCCAAACTTGACCTGTCTATGAGATTCAAACAACACTGGCCCTCCTGGTGTGGTGCTGAAGGAAAAGCTGTCAGATGGGAGCCTTCATGCCAAGGCCAGGACGGATATGAGGAAAGAGATCCAAGGCATCTGACCAGGATCTGAAGTCACATGAGACCCGGGGTTAAAGGCCTCCAGAAGACCTGGGATTTGTAGGCCAGCGGCTACAGTATTTGCTGTATCAGAATCAGCACACTAAAGGTCTGGCCATGAGTATTTACTGTACAGTGTTCAGTACAGACTAAATTTATGACTTTCCAATGTAAACACTTCATGGAATATTACTTTCTACAAGTACAGGAAATAGTTCCAAGCATGTGAGAAGAGAATGGGTGGATTTAAATGGAGTATTAACTATACACACAATGCCGCCATCTCCCCTCCCCCTTCTCTCCACTGTCCCACTGGAAGCACAAAGAAGACATTTTTGAAAGAATGAAATGATAAGGCTAGAAAACAGTTAATGAAGCCAACAAAAGATCAAAAGTTTAAGGAAATCCTGAAAGATAGAAAGTAGATGGGATCAAGTTGAGAAAACAGAGCACAGGAAGGCCCAGTTCAAAATATCAGAGGTGAGAGTGATCTTCTCAAGGAGGCCTCTGTGAAGTTTCACACTGAGAGTGAAAAACAAGAAGAGCAGGAGTGGGCCAAGGAATAAGAGCCAGATAATTAATTACAAACAGGATTCAGAACAGTATGGCCACTGGGCTGTGCCCAACACCCAAAGCTTTGCCCTCGGGAAAGAACCTTATAATGATACTTGGGAAGACATCTTGCGTGAGTAAAGGGATGTGAGAAAAGAATGGAACTTGAGGCTACTCTATGCCTACCACAGATACAAAGGGGGAAATCAGAGGAAAGGCAAGTCTGTCCAAGGAACGTGTCATCAGAGTCTTATCTTATTCACGAGTCCTGCCCTATTTTGGTAAGAAGGAAAGAAAGGGGCATGTTCCTTACCACATCCACCAAAAGCAAAGTTATACAAAACTCTCAGTCAGGGTCTCACCCAGGAAGAAGCTATGAGGGAAACCCATGACAGCTGAGAATTAAATTAACAGGCTCTTTTGTTCAGAAATGTAACTCAACGCTTAATGTCAATGAAGCTGATAAAAACCCAACAGCAAGAAAAAAAAAAAAAAAGACAAGCTTAAGAAATTAAAAAAAAAAGAAGAAGGAAAAGAAAACTTTAAGAAAATTTCAACAGGTATTCTCAGAAAGACCAACAGGTAAAGTACATCATTATGCAACAGGTTGTTGTTAAAACAAATAAATGCAAAGCAATTAGACAGTAAGAATTTTTAGGATCTATGACCACAAATGTAGAAATACAGTGGGAGGAATGAATAATAAAATGGATAAAGCTCAAACAGGAGCTCCCAGAAAGTAAAGGTGAGGAAAATCAAGAAATTTAAAAGTGAGAGAAAAGTTAACATGAAGATCCAAAATGCCTCAGGAAGGAGTTCAAAGGTACAAAAATGGATAACATCCCCTGAATGAAAAACACTAGTTTCCAGACTGAAAGAGCCAATCAAATGTTTAAGAGGAAGAATGGAAAAAGATCCAGACTTTAATACTGGCTAAATTTCAGAATTCCAGTGGTGTAAAGCTTTCATTGATTTAAAATACAGCACTAAACTTCATTTTACCAACTTTTTTTTCTTTAACTTTTCCCATTCTTCCCACTTATCTAAATAGCTAAATGAGTAACTACTTAATACAACCCGCAAGGTCACCATATTGTATTGATAAAGAAAGTATACAAAGGAAGAAATATAAAGCACAGTTTCTGTATACTATAGTGTCCTTTTCTACTCCAGGACAGTATTTTTTATTTAAAAGTGTTTTGTCAAACACAATTATTATGTTTTCCTACAATAAATTTTGTGATTTTGGAAAACAGAGTCGTTTGGATCTAAAAAAAATTTTTTTACTCAACTTAGAAAGCAAAAAAATTGAATTACGGGTCATTGAAGGGAATGTGAATGCTATAAACCTTTAAAATATAAAAATTATAAAAAGTAATCAAGCAGATGGAATGTGGGAGAGGAAGAAATAAAGTGCAATAAATATCAAACTGGAATTAATAAATACATCTAACATTGGAAAAAGAAATATATATCAACTATAATAAGTTATTAGTCTTTTTTTTATACCTCCCTTATGTATGGAAGAGACCCAGTAAGACTGAGTAACTCCCATTATAACCATTCTTTTTTTTTTTTTTTTTTTTTTTTTTGGTAAGAGATTAGGCTTTGCTATATTGCCCAGAGTTGCTTCAAACCCCACGGACTCAAGTGATCCCCAGTCTCAGCCTCCCAGATAACTGGGATTACAGGTGCGCACCACCATACCCAGTCCTAAGTTATTAGTCTTATCAATTACTAGTAATAAGTCTGGGAAGTGACACTGGACTGGTATTTTATATATTCTATATTAGTCCACTTAAAAACAACTTGTAATGAGGATTTTGTGAAGAAAATTACTGATGACTTCTGTAAAAAGAGGATGAGGAGGAAGTTGGGGAAGGGGGAGGAGGGAAGCAGGAACAGAAGCATCAGCAAGGATGTCACACCAAATTAGGGTCATTTTTTTGATGACCTTTAGGGTGGGAAGTCACCATTCTGCTCAATATGGAAAGGAACTGTATATACTAGCAATTAATATTTAACACTGAGGAGTTTCCATGATAGCATGATGAAAGCAGGAAAGGTACCTCTTTGTGTGGACACTATAGGTACCTTCCCCCATCACTGAACCAAGGGACTTTTTTCCTCAGAGTCACAGCTGGCCGGGGAGGAGACAGGTGCTAGTAAAGTGGACAGGGGCCCAGCAGCCAACTTATGCTCCTGTCAACTCCCACTGCAGAAGGCTGGTTTCAGAAGGAACACCTGCTCATAAAGAAAAGGAATCCTCTCCATAGCTCAGATGGAGAGGCAAGAAGGCCAAGGGAGAAGCACGGCGTGTGGCATACTTACGTTATTGATCAGGTAGACACCCCGCCCTCGAGAAGAGGCCACAGGTTTCACGATCCACGGTCCCCGGTCCTTTGAATATGAATCTGCTCAAAATACCAAGCGATAAGGTGAAGTGAGAAATAAGGAGAAAAATGGGACATGAGTTAATTTCAACTAGCGTTATCTACTCAGGTAGTCAAAGAATTTTTCCAATTTTTAAGTGGAAGGCAGCAGATAAAATAATCCATAATTTTGGACTAGCCTTAAAAATGAAAACAAAAATCAACAAGAAAGCTAGGGGGAAGGAAGTAGGGAGGAGAGGGGGAGAGGGAGGGAGAGAGAAAATAGCAAAATTTCAACAAATTACATAATATATTTCTTTCACCGTTTCCTTTTTTGAATGATGAAAACAAAACAAGGTAAATACCTGAGCGTAAGTCTACTACAGTCACAAAAACCTCAAGAATCTCTGAGATTCTTACTTCAGAAGCTCGCAGTGCAGACAGTGATGTAGGTCAGACCCTAGCTCTCCTAATAAGGTTCCTCTCCTGCAGCAATTTCTGAATTTATGAAAAACAACAACAAACCACACACAAAAAGTGCAAGTGAAAAGAAAGGACAATTTGTTAGTGCCTCAAAAGTGACCTTTACTTTTGTTCCTTTCCCAAAGTTTCAGGTACACTTTACCTTTCCACCATGGGGAGACAAACCAGACAATTCTGGAGATTCCCAGAGGTTTGCCACTGGCTCTGCCCCCAAATTCAGGAGGTTTGTGGTTCTGGGAGAGAAGCAGGATCAAAGAACTCTCTCTCTGATAGGAGTCTAACTGTGCTTTCAAGACTCCACAATAGACATACTAGACTATGCCAGTGCTACAAACCATCACACCAAGAGGAGAAAAAAACCTCTTGGGGTTCATGCTCCCCAACTCTCCCTGCCTTTCCCCTTACTGTAACTAATCATAGAAATGGTAATGTGCCTCCAGTTCATTTTTCTAGTTTGAGAAATGTTTTACAACCAAGACTACTGAGTGTTGTGTTGTAATAGCAAAGATGTCAATTAATATACTAGATCACATCTATCAGGGGCCAGCTAACTTTTGTAAAAAAAACTAATGAATATTTTAGGTTTTGTGGGTCATGCATTCTGTTACAACTACTCACTCCTGCCACTACGGATCAAAAGAAGCCATAAACAACATGTAAAGGATCATGGCTATGTGCAGTAAAACTTTATGGACACTAAATTTCAATTTCAGTCATTTAAAAAATAAGAACTACTCTTAGCTTATAGGCTTCAAAAACCAGTCAGAGAATCAGGTCTGATGGCTATGGTCTGCAAGGCACTTGATCCACTGCTGGAAAGATAAGAAGATACACAAAACGAGAACTTAACTAATGAACAAGTAGGGAATGATCTCAAAGGTAGACATGTAGAGGGAAAAAGGAAGGTGCAGGCATTGTACTGAGTAACATACAGTTTCCATTTTGCCACATTCTGAAAAGACAACGAACTGAGCACAGAAAAACTATTCACAATAACCAAGACATAGAAATACTGAAGTGCCCAATGCTGAGTGACCAGATAAAGAAGACGTGGCATATACAAATGGATACTATCTCAGCCATTTGCTAAGCTTTATGAAGAGCTCATAAAACTCTAATAGCATGATTCTATAAATTTGCAGAATGCTGTGAGAGCCAATCAACTGTAGTTAACTGACTGAGATCAAAATTTTACTCATTCCTTAAAGTCACCTCTCATTTTGTCATGCAAAAAAGTGGCCGTAGGACACAATTTTGGGACTAATTCTGCAATTACAAATAAGCAGATATCTGCTAAGACAGGACATCTGTACTTTTTTGGGCACTGCATTATCTTCCTATTTCTTTCTTCTTCCTGCTTAGAGAGCTGTTCACCAAGGGTGTGGCTGGTGCTGGCAAGTACCCTTAGTTATTAAGCCCTCCCATATAAGGTCACATATCTCCAATTCTACTACACACTTAACTAGAAACAAGGGGCACCAAGAGTCTAGAAAAAAATCTCTGCCATGTGTTCCAACCCCACACTCATTACTGGACACAAGTTAGGAGTATATAGTTTTACACATCTCTTGAGCTAGTGACTGGTCTCTGGGCTAGATTTTTACACAGGTGTATTTAAGATACTCTCTTTTTAGAACAAATGGCTATAAATTAATGAGATCACTTGGTCAGCATCTTTAGTGTCTTCACACAATCCTCATGTATGTTACTTATCAAGTCCCTTTCAAAGGCCCTTCTAAGGTTACCTCCATCCCTGTCTGCCCCCCACATACACCCAAATCCATACTTAGGCTCCTCCTTCCAAGCTTGGGGCTCTTTACCTTCCTCACCAAGATTGGAAATTTGTAACAAAAACCTACTCATAGTCAGGTACGGTGGCAAATGCCTGTAAGCAGCAGTCTAGGAAGCTATGGCAGGAACCAGGGATCACGGTTTGAGTCCCATTCGGGGCAACATAGTGAGACTCAGTCCCAAAAAAAATAGATGGGCATGGTGGCGCATGCCTGTAATTCCAGCTACCTGGGAAGCTGAGGCTGGGGATTGCTTGAGTCCATAGTACCCTGGGCAACGTGAGCCACATTGCCACGGGCAAAATTAGCAAGACCTAGTCTCAAACAAACAAACAAACAAAAACCTACTCATTTGCTTTACTTTCCATCTAAAATTGTGCCTGGGCCATCACCTGGCCTTCTTCCTTCCTTCCTTTTAGGAGAGAAACATGCCTACCTCCTTCCCAAAGCTCACCTTTCTATTTGGGCTCTTGATTTAACTCTGTTGCCTCCGTGGATCCCATTCCTCTGCTCATATCTCTGAGCTCTTGTGCCCTCTGACAGCCCTGCTGTGCTTCTGCTGCCTCCTTTTCTCTCATGGTGATCACACCCCCCTCTATCCCTGCAACTTCCAGAATTTGCATCCCTGGTCAGAGCTCAAAACTGCCTTCACAACTGCTTACAAAACATGACCACATGGAAACCCATAGACTGTATCTATATCTGACTGAAAGTTCAACATCTCTCTCTACCTTTAGTAGCATTTCCTGACTCTCGCTGGTTAAAAGCTTAATGATCCTCCCAGCCACAGATTCCTACCATTAGCAATATCCATGGCCCCCACCTCACTAGTCACAGTCTGTGAATTTATTCTTCCACTCTTTCCAGTCCTTCCTACCATTCTGGCTGGCTAGTTCAGTCATGCTTCATTTCTTATCCAGATTACTGTAATAACCTTCAAGGTGACCACTGTGTTTCTCCTCCCTCCTTTTCCCTCCACTTCATTTTAGTCAACCTTTAGGTTCCTAAAGGCCAACCTATTTGCGCCGCCCCTTTCCTTCTTAAAACTTTACTACTACCCTCTCTCAAGTAAGTACTGGAATAGCAGGAACACAAGAATGATGGGGGTAACAGAATGTCCAAGTGAGAAAAGGCAGGTAGACACCAAAGGAAGAGAGGGGAACTTAAAAACAGACTTTTTTATAAAGAGTTCCTCTGAAAGAGGAAATGGTAGGAGTAAGTGTGTTTCCCTACTAATATGCAGACGTAGCAACACAATTAGCCTAATGATGATGAATTTCTCCCAAGTGGATTCAAGTTCAGAGACCAGGAACTCTGGACAACTGCAAAGAAATGACTGGCAACCTGGAAAAACTGAAACCAAGATGAACTGACCCAGAGCTAAATGTGATTACCTTTGAGTTATGATTGTATTAATTCTATACATTCTACTCACTTTTTAAATTCATTTTGTAAAAAAAAAAAAGAAAGAAAGAAAAAGAAAAAATGTAATAGTTTGAATAATGTGCTAAGAAAGTATAATCCTACTGGAAGGTAGGAACTGACAGAGAATTGCCATGCCAATCACCTGAATAAGCATCCCCACCCCCATCCCACCTCCAAGGAGTAGGGGAAACCAGATGAATAAGAAGTAGCAGAGAGAGGGTAAAGGGAATTTTCTATTTAGATCCCTTTTTATCTTAATAGGGCATTCATCTGGATTTTACTTTCTCATTAGGAGTTCAGCAAGAGGAAGAGCTCAGATTCAGAACCCTCTAACACTGCTGACATGTTAGTTGAAGTACCTTGATGCTTATTACACAGGTTTTTTGTTTGTTTGTTTGTTTTTTAATGGAACAGTACATCTCAACTTAAAATAGCAACTAGTACTGAACATTTATGAAACTCCTACCAGGAGCTTAATTCCACCTAGGAAGTCCTATCAGGCACCATTTCAAGGATTTTCCATGTATGCAACTATTTAAATACCCCATTTAAGATCAGTACTAGTACAGCTCCATTTTATAGAGGAGCAAGCTAAGACACAGAGGTTTAAATAACTTGGCTAAAGTCACATAATGAAATCTCTTAATTACCAACTTTTGGCTCTGAGTACACGGTAGTTTTACAGGCAATTTAATCCCTCTAATACTGGAATCTAACCCACTTCAGAGCCTTCTGGAGGTTCTAAACTGCCCTCCAGTGATGCCAGAAATGGCCTCACCAAGGTGGAAGCAGGAAATCAGGGAGAATGCCTACCTGACAATGGAAGTACCAGAAGATGAACAACCACTGCCTGAACTGACCAGGCTGTTAACTGCAACAGGCTAACAGAACCAAAACTCAGCAAGCTGAGAGAGATGCTCTTCCTCTCTCCCTTTTTCCCTTACCCAGATGTACTGAAAACTGTCCTCAAGTGTCATATCTGCTCTTCCTCAGGGAAGTATCTTCTCTAATTGGCAAGACAAGGAAAAGGTCACTGTGTGTCCTTTTGTGTGTCCTTACACTGCCCAGAGTGTACAGCACTAAAGCACAGTGGTGAGGAGAGAAGCCTTTGAAACTGAACTGCAGGCCTGAATCCTAATCCCACCATCTGCAAGCTACATAAATTAGGGAACGTTTCTTTACCTCTCTGTACCTTCATCCCCTCATGGCAAAACTGGGCCTAATAAAAGAACCTACCCTCAGAGTAAAGGTACCACTTAAAGAACCCAAAGGAAAAAAATATATATTCATTAAGCATTCGCTACAATCACTCTTTAGATCCTTGCAAAAGACCTATCTCACGAGTTCTCTCTATTCATGTTTCTTTGGTGCACTACCACCGAATCAGGCTCTGGCATCACAGAGAAGAATCTGAAAGAGAACAACTTGGACCAGGAAAGGGAAGTTCTCTTTAAGGCAAAAGAACAAAGAAACCCAGGGAGAGTTGGGCCTGGGTCCCAAGCTCATGTTGATCTTTACCAGCAACACAACTGGCAAACAGATCCCTTTTCAACTCCCACATGTAGTTTTTTCAAGTAGCCTCAACCTCAAAAAGAGAAACTATGACTAACTGGTTTCTCCAAACCCTAAAGTCAAAAGATGCATAATACTGGAAACCTATGGGACATAAGTTACACAAGTCCAGAAATCAAGGTGACAGAATGTTCCTTAAGGAGAAGGGGGAAAGAGACACCAAGAAACAGCAATAGTTCACAGGCAGTAGTACCTAAATCCTGATGCAGGTGCTCAACTCAATAAGGAGAGGAGACTTTTTGTACAAGATGGGGCTGGTGTACAAGACTAAAGAGCCCTTAAATAATGATGCTGACAAGCATACAGGTACACAAGTCCAATAAAGAAGCAGTTTAAATTTTTTTATGCATTTTACTAAAGAAATAGTTTTTTCAGAATTTGAAAAGATCTGATGGGTGAATGACTTGAGGCAGCCTTCAGCGTATGTCTGTCCCAAGTTCAGTCACTAGATACAGGACTTTCTGAGGAAAGCACTTACTACAGAATTCTGCATACTCAGCGGGTAGCAGGAAGGTCTGAGGGAGGATGTGAAAAGCCTTGAATCCATGCGTGTGCTGCATTCGAATGATGTTTTTGTACAGTCGGTCCTTCCGGGTTAGTTCATATGACCTAAATATAAAGGTATTTTCATTTCAATAATATGAATCAGAAGTTCTCTCAAGTGAGCACATCTAAAAGAGTATAGTTTGTAGTTTTAGAGAAGTTACTGAGAACAGTATTATATTCCAAACCTATCAATCAAAAGATTATATTAATCATCTTCATGAAATATTTATCTACCCAATAAAGTACATTCTATGCACAGTAAGATCTGCCCTTTTGAGTATATACTTCTGACTCTGAATAAACGAATAAACACAATGACATAACTACATACACTACACTCTAGACATGGGCCACACAACAGTTCCAAACATCCCCACGTTACCTCAAGTCCCTCTGCAGTCAACCCTGCAAATCACTCCAGATCCTGGCAAACATTCATCGATTTTCTGTCCCTCTAATTTTATCTTTCCCAGAAAATCAAATAAGTGAACTCTATAGTTATGTATCTTTTAAGACTGGTTTCTTTCACTGAGTACAGTTGAACTGAGATTTACCCTTATTGCACAGATGAGTATTTTATTCCTTTTCATGGTTCAGTAACAATTCATTTTGGGGGTTCACCACAATATGTGAATCCATTCACCAGCTGAAGGACATATATGTTGTTTCGAGTTCTTAAGATTCTGAATATAGTCACTATAAATATCTGCATATATGATTTTTAAGTTTTTATACGAATACAAGTTTTCTTCTCTCCTAGAATGGGATTGTTGAGTTTAATTAGATTGTTTAGTGAGATGCACAGTCATCTACTGCTTCATAATCAAGTACCCTAAGATGAAGCAGCTTAAAACAAACATTTTCTAATCACGTATTTTTGTGGGCCAGGATGTGGGACTGGCAGGCTGGGTAGTTCTATCACTGGCCAGGGCTGCCAAAGTCAGGCTGGACTGGAGGTGGAAGACCCAACTTCCAGACAGCTCTCCGACATGGGGCTGGTTAGTAACAGGCAGCCTCAGTTGCTCTACATGGGACTTTTTCCATAAGGCTAACTTAGTGTCTTCATGACATGACCGCTGTTTTCTCCCAGATCCAGTGACCCAAGGAAGGAAGAACAAGAAAGACACTGCAGAGTATTTTATCCATGTCTTTCATGACCTAGTCTCCAAAGCAACATAATCACTTCTGCCACATTCTTTTTCTTAACTACAACTCACCAAGTCCAGTCCACACTCAAGAATAGAGAAATTAAGGCCAGCCTTTTGAAGATAATGTCAAGACATATCTGGACATATTTTTAAAACAGCACAGAAACATGTTTAACTTTGTAAAAAACTGCTGAGCTGTCAAGCCCACGTGGTTGTGCCCTTCTGCGCTCCCAGGAGCAGAGGTGTGGTGTCCCAGCTGCCCTGCATCCTGGTCAACACGTGGGTTGTCCAGCTGGTTGGTTTATTTCTGAGCCATTCCAGCAGGTACAGAGGGGCTTTCATAGTTTCCACGACTGACTATTAATGCTGAGCATCTTTTCATGTCCATGGATCTTTGGTGAAGCATCTGTTTAAACATTTTGCCCATTTTTTGAAACTGGGCTGTTTTTCTTATTACGAAGTTCTGAGAGCTTGCTAGATATTTTGGATAAAAATTTTTTATCAGTTATGTGTTTCGCAAATATTTTCTCTCAGTCTTTGGCTTGTCTTTTCATCTTCTTAGCAATGTTTTTCAAAGAACAGGGATTTTAATGCTGATGAAGTCCAATTTAGCAATCTTTTTCTACTGGATTGTGCTTTCCTTATTAGAGTTGAGACATCTTTACCTAATCTAAGGTCATAAAGATTTTCTCCTACATTTTCTACTGAAGTTTTAGCATTAGATTTTTAAAAGCTATTTAAATGTTTATTTAAAATAGACGCATCTGATTCACTTCAAGTCACACATTTAGAAAATCAAATCCACTTCTTCTAGTATTAAAGAAAAAATAAGGTTTGAATTATTTTTTTGCCCATGCAGCTCATAATATAAAATGGAGTGTGATATCTCAAAATATACATTTATCCAAAATCATGAAGAACTTCTTGACAAAAGAGAATGCAGACCAGGTATTTCTATATGACTAGGTACATGACATTAGAATTGAAAAATCAAGAGAGTCCTCAATTCATGAAAATAAGGAGAAAAGGAAGTGAAGTAAAAACAAAACAGATAAATAAATAAAAGATAAAATTTGCTAACATGAGTTCTGGAAATAAAACTAGATGTAACCACTGACCAATTAAAGTGACTTTTGTTAGATTTACACCTCATGAGACAGATAGGCTTAGCCTTCCCCTTTCTCCATTAGACCATGGATCTCTGAAATTGAGTATTTTTTATGCTAGAATAAAGCAGGGTATCAGCATCAATGGTATTCCTCTTTGTCAAAGATGCAAACATTAAGAAACCTTGTTCACAAAAATAATGCCTAATACTTAGATAGTGCTTATTTTATGTTAGGTATGCACTGTTCTAAGCACTTTAGGTCTTGATATATAAAATCCTCACAACAATCCAATGAAGTATGTGTTGTTAATATCTACTTTTATCAGAGAGGAAACTGACACTCAGAAAAAGGTAATTTGCCCAAGGTGACTCAGCAGAGCTTGGGTCTGGACCCTGGAAGTTGGCTGGGTACAGAGTCTGCATCTAGTCACTGGGTAATATGGTCTCTCAACACTGCCACTAACAAATGTGACTGGAAGGACTTTCCTATAATAATAACACTTAATTCTTTTGAGTTCCTTCCTAATAACATGTCTAAAGTGACAATATCATCTATCATTAAAATTATATTTTATGATCTATCAGCTGACAAGCTGACCATGTGGTTGGTCCTCTTTCAATTCTGCTAAAAGCGAAGAAACTGAAAACACTATGATACAAAAGAATTTGCTCTGCTATGTTCAGAAGCCAATTAAACACCAATCTTTTAGTACCTTACTTAGACCTCTGGACATTATTATACCCAAGCACAATAGACCATATTAAGAGGTGGTTTCCCCTTTTTTATAAAGGGGAAAAAAAGAAATTGAAAAAGAAATAAAAAGGGAGAACTCAGCAACATGACAGGCTTGTAAGTTGCTGATTTTAGGAAAGAGAACCTGTGGGGATTACAGTTCAGAAACACTCTCCTTTAAAACTGGCCAACTAAAGTGGCTCACAATCCTTGGGAAGGCTTCATCTATGCTCAGAGTCATGGACACACTGTGTGATTAGTATACTGCTGCCCTATAGCAGACATTTTTCTTTTTAGGGACATTTAATTATCTCTGCTGGCTATATGTGACCTAATGTCAGCTACCTTTAAATGCAATAAAGCTATAAGAGCATTATTACCTGGGAAAGTGATTAACCTTTTGTGCTTCAGAAAGGGTGCGAAGTAAGAAGGGCTTCAGGTGGGATCCTGTCCACATTAGGTTGTAGTCAGTGCTGCTGGGGTGCACCTGAGAGCAAATAAAAAGGCAAGATAATAAAACATCAGAGACAGCTCCTCTCTGAGAAAAGTGATGACAAAAAAGCCATATAGATTTTTTATACACAGAACACTCACAGAAAAAGACAAAACCTGAGGCTGGAGAACCAGAGGACAATCCAGGTTAAAGAATGGAAGAGCAGGCCAAATCCTCAGTTCTAAAAGCAAAATAGTTAGTCCTCTAGTAGAAAGCCAAGTGTCTCTTACTACTCTAGCACATCAAAGTATGAGATGAGGAAGCAATCCCAAAATTTCCTTTTCAGAATGTCCTCATATCCTTGCAGATGTTGGATATAAAATACTGATCAGAACTAAAATCTGGCAGTAGCCAAACAACTTAAGATTAATTCCTAAGGATTTAGTTATCCATTCATTCAACAATTACATATTCTCTGCTATAATGTGATAGGTAACATGTTAAGTCCTGGAGATAAAACAAGAAGACACAATAGGAATTACGAGAATTCAAATGTCTACTTTGGACCTCGACTTAGGATAAGGAGTTAATAGATTTTATTCCAGTATTCTCGATTTTCTTTGAAAACAACATACTCCTCAATTTTAAAGGACTAGCCAATTACCCACTTCTTCCTTCCCCCACGGAGTAAATCCACAACCCAAGCTGGGTCAGATGCTCTATCTATCTCTAGAATGCAGTTCTTGAACTTAGAAAGGCACAGGGACAATGAATGGAATTGAGTCACGTTCCTTGTAGTGCTTTGGGGATATGTTCCTGAAGATTCCTACTGCCAGAGCCCCCGAGCTGTCCTGGCTTGCCTTTGCCTGTCTCTTCAGCTTTCCTCTAGTTCTGCTAGCCATCTTGTGCACAACTTTTCTACACATGCCTTTTAGTTTGAGTTAGACAGTCTGTTTCTGCTGCTTGCAATCAAAGAACCTAAACTGATTATCAAACAATTGCTTAACGAGCAACCACTGCCTCTAGCCCAAGCCTAAAACCACAGCAAGAAAATCTTTTCTTTATCTCTTCTCCCAAGACCTCTCCCAAAAAGTCTGGAAATGTTTTCCAGGTATTTCAAGGTGAAAACAATAAAACCACTCAGAAATTCAATGTTCTACATCATCACAAAGCACTGGTCCCATATACTTTCTAGAACCAGTCCTGTTCAGTGGCAG
This sequence comes from Uropsilus gracilis, assembly GCA_004024945.1. Classification (NCBI taxonomy): domain Eukaryota; kingdom Metazoa; phylum Chordata; class Mammalia; order Eulipotyphla; family Talpidae; genus Uropsilus; species Uropsilus gracilis. The sequence continues at coordinate 24,425 of PVHY01004755.1, forward strand.
TCAGTTAGGTGGCTAGGATTTTCAGCTCTGGAGCAGGTCAGGTGAAGCAGCAAAAAGGAGCTTACTTCATGAAATCCATGGGCCGTCAGAATGCTGCGTACCAGTCGACTATCTGTTCGTACAATCTTGTAAGACAGATGGTAACGTTCTAAAGATAAACAGAGAGCCAAGTTCAGTAAGCAGGAAATTTACTGCAGAAACAGAAACTTTAAGATGAAGGCTTGCTGAATGATACCCCATAGCATCATACTGCTACTCTTATACGACTATAAATAGGTTGAAAATTCTTTGGGGACCGGGGTTCTTTACTTTTTTTAGGGAGGGGCAGGAAAGAGAGGGGTCACAAAAAATGAAGGAAAAGTACGTCTTTGTTCTCCCTAGTTTCTAGCTGCTACTTTCAATCAGAAGTCTAGGCTACACAGCAAAGTAGCATAAGCAGTACCTGTGAGCCTGCCACCAGTAATTATCATGTTACAATTGTTAGTTACCTTAAAATATCACTTATTCGTTTAAAAATTAGGAGCTAACAGACCTAGCACTAAATCAGTTCTATAATGTATTAATAAAAAAGCATATACTTATCACAAATTTGGTGTAAAAAATAGTTTGATAACTATATTTCAATACAACTGACTTCCTTTGGAATCATATGTATTTTTGAATAAACCGAAAAGACATTACTGTGAAAAGAACCTTCTGTGAAGAGAAGCTACTGGTTTCTCCAGTAGCAGAGGACTCACTGCACCGAAAAGGTTATGAACCACTGGCCTATCCCTGAGGGACCTGGAGATGCTTCTAGAGGTAACACCAAAGAAAAACCCAAGTTCAGTTCAAAAGTGTGTTGGTAGGTAATGGTGGTACTGGAAAAATTACATTCATGAAATGTCATCTGACTGATGAGTGAAGGGAAATATGTTGCTACCTTGGGTGTTAAAGCCCATGCATTCGTGTCCACCCTGAGAACCCACTAAGCTGAGTGTGGGACACAGTTGGCAGGGGAAATTTGGTGGAGTAGAGATGGGTGTTGAATCTGAGCCCAGCGTGCCATGTTTGACAGAAGATCGAGAGTTACAAGAGTGCAGTTAGCTGGCACAGAAACCTGACTGGTATGATCATGTGAAAATATCATCATCTTGTGAGGTTAAAAAAAAGTGGATATTAAGACCAGGAAAGTTAAGATAAAATCTGCCGTCTTCGATCAAAAGCAGTATCTTCAGTATTATGACATTTCTGTCCATAGTAACTACGACTCTGAAAAGCCCTTTCTCTGCCTTGCTAGAAAACTTGCCAGAGACCCTAACATTGAGATAGTTGCCATGCCTGCTCCTGTCCCATCTAAGGCTGCCATTGTTCAGAGTTAGCAGTGCAGCAGGAGCCTGAGTTAGAGGTTGCTCAGACAACTGCTTTCCCAGATGAGGATGATGATGATGATGAAGCTGGAGCCCAGCATCAGGAGTCTGGTGTTACAAGCAGCTGTTCTGTGATGTCAGGGTCGCAGGATGTTTCCACTTATACATAACTAAGCAGAACATGTGCTTAATCTTTGGGATGCTGAAGGAGATGACATGGGTGGATGAGGCAGTTAAAAAAATCTTCATTTTCTGGACCTGCATATTTAGCTGTTTGGGGACACAGTGTTGCCTTTTTGAGTTTCAAGTATAAGACTGCTATCGCCACATTACAATATTCAATGGTGAAACCTGATTTGTGACTGCCATTCCCACTCCTTTTTGTTTAGAATCAGAATAAAGCTGCACTCCAAAAGTATACAGCAAGCCTTCTATGTCCAACAATGCTCAGTCGCAGTGTCTCACACCAGAGGTGAGCTGTCTCTTAGGGAGGCAGCCAGGTCACAACCAATCTACAGGCATGAGTCTGGCCTGTTCATTCCTTGTGGTACTTAAAAAAAAAAGAAAAAAAAAAAAGAAAAAAGAAAAAACTGCTAGCTTTTTGAAATTGTTGAAATTTACATAAATACCTGTATTTCTGGGTTTCTCCTGCAATACCCAGCAAGCCAGGCTTACCTATGCAATTCCTTTTTAATGCATCACTACAGACTGTTTGTAAGTTAGCTAAGAATTCTAGAGAGCAAATTTTTAAAGGACTACACAGTGAACTTCTGGACAGAATAACAGAGAATCTTATGGACAGCCCCAAGAATAACATTTAACAAGTACAATCAAAACCAACTGTTTCTTTTTATGCATTTATGAGAATAAATTCATAAATCCCTGCTGCTACCTGCCCAGCCCTGGCTGGAATACCATGCATAGCAGACACAGGACATGAGAATGGAAGGTCAGATGTTCCATGCTTCTCATTCTTGTGGCAAACTTTGAATATATAGCTACAGGGTTTTCCCAGTGATCAATCATTATTATGTTGCTTTTGCAAAAATAACAATAATGTAGGGTTATGTAATTACTTCAGAGAAGAATGCAACCTAAGATGCAGTCCAGTGCACTGCTCAGGAGTTTGTGTTCTGGTTCCAAGCTGAGGAGGGAAAGCACAAAATAGCAATGGAATATCCTGCTACCCCAAAAAAGTTCTCAAAAATTTTTTGGTGCATGCATAAAGACCTTAAAGATCTGAAAGGGACTCCCAATGGCCAATTTTAAGATAATTTGAATGCGAAGAATGATAAGGATAGCTTATAACTCACTTATTAAAGTTATTTTAGTTTGTTACTGCTGTTCTAAGAAATGACCACACACATTGTAGCTTAAACATCAACTTCTTATCTTACAGTTCTAATGATCAGAAGTAAGATACAGGCCTCATCAAGGTATCACTGCTTCCTTTTCACAATCTACCAGGAAGGTCTCTTTCCCCATTTCTAGGGGCCACTTTGTTTCATGGCTTATAGTCCCTACCCCCATTATCTTCAGAGTCAGCTTCCTTCCATGTGAAAGTGCCCAGGGATTATACTACACCCAAATGGATAATCTCCTTATCACAACTCAGTTCATCTGCAATCTTGGTTCCTCCCTTTGCTATGTGACATTTTCACAGTTTCTGAGAATTAGAAGAATTAAAAGGTAGACATGTTTTGGGGACCATCATTCTGCCTACCACAGAGAGGAATATTCTTCACAGAGAAGCCAGCTAGCAAAGGGAGGAAGAAAAGCAAAAAAATCACCATTTCACAAAGAACTTAAAAGTGAGTGACTGAGCTGAGAGTCAATGGAGAAAGAGACTATTGGGAGATAGAATATTCACAATCTCAAGACACTTCTCCAGAGAATGCTTAAAACAAAGGAGGAAAGTACCTTGAAACAATCTAGTAAACATTTTCTTAACCAAATAATCGAATGTGCCACTGATAATGCAATATAAAGATAGGGCACATTTCCAATGTGACACTTTGACAAGGAGACAGCTTGACTTACTGATAGTCCTTTAATTTTTCAATCTGAATCTAAACATGAAACATGACTCTAAATATGAAAACAATGAGACAAGCTCAAATTTAAGGACATGTTAAAGCAGCTAGCCTGGAATCTTTAAAAATGTTAGTCATGAAATACCAAAAAAAAAAAAAAAAAAAGCCTTGGCTAACAGTTGCAGATTTACCAAAGAAATTAGGACAACTAACTGCAATTTGATTGGATCCTGGATTTAAAACAGTAGGTCTCAAGGATAAAACTGGAATTACTGGGAAAATCTGCATAGAGACTATATATTAGGTAAGAGTATATTTCACTAGTGACAAGCCTGAATGTCATTACTATGCGGTGGTTATCAGAGGATGCCTGCTAGGAGAGGTCTGCTGAATAAATATTTAGGTATGAATTATTTAACTAATTCTCAGATGGCTAAAAGAAAGACAAAAGCAAATGTGGCAAAATGTTATTTGGCAAATCTGAGGAAAAAAATATATCCACTGTAGTGTTCTTGCCACTTGTCTGAAGGTGCTTAAATTTCTAAATAAAAAGAATTAAAAAATAAAAAAGAATCAAGTCTTTTTATTATAACTAATCAGTGACATCCCATTTTTGCACATGCAAAAATCAAAGCATCATCACCTGCTGGAAACCAACACTGTGCCCAATTCTGTGCCTGTCTGCAGTGCTTGCCCTGTAGAGCCAGGCTACAGGGAAGATAATCAGGTGTGTGAAAAATAGAGAATGACTGCATGGGGACTAGAAAAAGGGGGGATAATAAGAGACTGAGTAAGTCTCTGGAGTGAACCTGCCAGGTTCAAATCCTGGCTCTACAAATGTCCCAGATACACTTCTCAGGGGGATTCAATCACAGGATTAGGCTCTGAGCAGATCTATGTCAGTTATTTAAGAGAGAGACCAAGGGTGTCCAACAATCCAGAAACCTGAGGCAGCAACTCCGAAAGTCATTCAAATTGTTCTTTTCATAAGGGAAGGTGAAGAAAATTATTAAACCTCAAGGAATTGGAAAGATAAAGCAAATTCAAAACTTAAAAAAAAAATTTAGTGGCTTTTCTTTAGTTCATAGATATATTTAAAAAGGGGGGGACTTAAAGCTTCTAAAAAATAGTGATTTCTTGAATAATAGGATGAACACATTAACAAATGGCAAGATAATTACTTCTAACAGATGCTAGTTACTCTAAAAAAAAAAAAAAGGTCTGCCTATTCATAGATAAATTTATTAAACAAACAGACCAAAGGGAACATGTTTTGGGGGTTATGCTTTTGTTGTTTTTACCCACCTTTGATGTTTTGACTCAAGTCATATTTAGAGAGAGTTTCTCAGCAAATGTTAACAGACCTTCAGTTATTCAAGTTTCAGAGAATATGAATGAACCATGTTCCTTTAAGAGATAACTAAGCAAGTTGCTGAGGGATTAGAACATAAGGTTCTTGGGAAGGGAGGAGGACTCAAATCCCAGAGGCACTCACTGTGTTCCGAAAGCCTTTCTTATGGAGCAATGACAGCCTTTAAAGGAATGTCAAAGTAGAAGAACATAACCCATTTCAACAAGCAGAATAAGCAGCATAAGCTCTGTGTGCCTGTTATGTACCAAACCTGATATATTCTGATTTAATTCTCACAATGCCTATAAGGTAGCTATATTTACTACTAATAAAGTGAGCTAAGATAGTTTAAATGACTCCCACAGCCAGAAATGCCAAAGTTGGAATTTGAATCAATGACTAAGAAACCATGCACAACATGATACATGATACACAACATGATAGTTCTGATCCACAGCACCATAACCTTTGAAGATACTAAACCCAGGATTCAGTGCACTGCATAAAATCAAATATAGATGAATGAAATTGAGAATTAAACGGTAGAAAAAATATACAAAATTAAAAGGTGACTTTTAAAATGATCATCAAAAAAAATAGCTAAATTGACTGTTTAAAAAAAAAGATTCAAATTATTCAAGTCAAAAGTAAAGTGGAACATTGCTACCAACCTCACAAAAATAAGGATTATAAAAGAATACTATGAAAAACTGTATGCCAACTGGGCCAGGTGCGGTGGCACATGCCTTTAATCCTAGCCTAAGAAGGGAGGCTGAGACTAGGAATCACTTGCGTCTGTGGGTTCGAGACCTGCCTGGGGCAACATAGCAAGACCTAGTCTCAAAAAAAAAAAAAAAACAAACACACAACTGCATGCCAACAAATTAGAAAAACTAAATAAAATGCACAATGCCCAGAAACACACAAACTGCCAACAGTGACTCAATAAGAAATCGGAAATATGAACAGACCTATGCCAGGTAGAGGCTGGAGCAGAAATCAAAAACCTCCAGAGAATGCCTAGGACTAGACGACTTCACTAGGGGACTCTACCAAAGCACTTGAAGAATCAAACACACCAAACTCTTCCAAAGAGAGAACTCCCTCAATAAGATCTGTTCTGCTGATATTAATGCCCAAAGGCATCACAAGAAAACGATATACCATTATCTTTTGTGAATATAGATTTCAAAATTTCTCATAAAATATTAACAAACCAAAACTAGGAACACATGAAAAGGATTATACACTATGGTCAAGCACACTTTATCTCAGGTATGCAAGGGTGGCTCAAATATGAAAGTAAATTGAAGTAATATACCACATTAATAGACTGAAAGGGAAAGAAAACACAGAATTACCTCATTTGATGTTGAAAAACATTTGACAATATTTACCAACCTTGCATGATTAAAAACACCCAACAAAGAAACATGACAAACTTTCTCCACATGATAAAAGGCATTTGTGGAAAAGTCCACAGTTAACATCATACAAAAACAGTGGAAAAACTGAAAAGTTGTCCCTTAAGTTGTCCACTTCTTCACATCTATTCAACACTGTACCAGAAGTTCTATTAAGAACAACTAGGCGAAGAAAGAAATAAAAAGCATCCTCGATGGAACAAGTGAAAGTACCTCTATTTGCAGACAACATGGTCTTATGTATAGACAATCATAAAGAATCTACACACATATACAAACTTTTTAAAAAATGAGTAAAGTTTCACAATACAAAATCAATATACAAAAATCAATTTTGTTTCTACACACTGTCAATGAACAGTCCAAAAATGAAGCTGAGAAAACAATTCTATTTATAATAACATTAAAAGAATAAAATAGTAAGGAATTTAACCAAGGAGACACAAGACTGGATGAGTGAATGTCACTATAAAATACCACTGAAAAAGAAATTGATGACCTAAATAAATCGAAAGACATGGTGTGTTCATAGAAAATATAACATCAAGACAAAAATAATACTCCCCAAAATGCTGTACAGTTTCAATGCAGTCTCTATCAAAATCCTAACAGCCTTTTTTTCAGAAATGGAAAAGCTAAGCCTAAAATTTATATGGAACTACAAGGGATAATACTCCCCAAAATGCTGTACAGTTTCAATGCAGTCTCTATCAAAATCCTAACAGCCTTTTTTTCAGAAATGGAAAAGCTAAGCCTAAAATTTATATGGAACTACAAGGGATCCTAAATAGCAAAATACATTTTGACAAAGAAGATCGAAGAGAACTGACTCACAGTTGCCAATTTCAACAATTAGTATAAAGGTATTGTAATAAAAACAATATAGGACTGGCATAAGGGTAAATGTACAGAAGACTGGAATAAAAGAAAGTCCAGAAACAAATATCTACACCTTTGGTCAACTGATTTTCAATAATAGTGTGAAGACACACTAGAGAAAGAATAATCTCTTCACAATCTCAACTAATCACATAACTGGATACCCAAAAGCTAAAGAAATAAGGTGGACCTTTCTTTATCTAGTACTTTAGAAAAAACTGAAAAATCAAAATGGATCAAAGATCATTTAGTTCTCAACATAGGAGCTTAAGCTAAAAGTCTTAGAAGAAAGCACAGGGGTTGGGACCTTGGGTTAGGAACTGGTTTCTTAGATATGACATCAAAGCATATGCAACAAAATAAAATACAGATTAATTGAAAATCATCCCAAGAAAAACCTTTCACTCATGAAAAAAAAAAAATTGAAAAAAAAAAATTGACAAGAGAATTCACAGACTAAGAAAATATATTTGGAAATCATATCCCTGATAAGGACCAAATATTCAGACTGTATAAAGAACTCATACAACTCAACAAAAAGACAAGCAATCCAATTAAAATATAGACAGTGGATAGACAAAAATGTAAACAGACATTTCTCTAAAGATATACAAAGTCCAAGAAGCACAAGAAAAATGCACAGTGCTAATCAAAACCACAAGAAGATACCACTTCATACCTACAAATATAGCTACAACCTGAAAAAAAGAAAACAACAAAGGTGAATGAGGATGTGGATTCTCATGCATTGTTGCTAGGCATGTAAAATCTGTGCAGTCACTGTGGGAACCCTTTTGGCAGCTCCTTAGTAACTCAATGACCACTCAGCCTAGCAACTCCTTTTTACCTATGGACCCAAAAGAACTGAAAGCAGAGCTCAAACAAAGATATATACATGAATGCTTATAGTAGCACTACTGAAAAGCCAGAAGGTAGGAACTTATTCACCAAATGATGACCAGATGTGAGGTATCTATACACTGAATATTATTCAGTCACAAAAAAACGAAGTAATGAAAGATGCCACAATATGGATGAACCTTGCATATACCATGCAGAGTCAAAGAGGCCAGACCCAAGAGGCCACATGTTATACAAGTCCACTTAGATGAAATATCCAGAAAAAACCAAACCCACAGAGACAGAAAAAAAGAGTATTAGCTGCTAGGGTTGGGGAAAAGCAGGAATGGAGAGGAACCACTTAAAGGATACAGGGCTTACTTTTACCTGGCAGACGATAAACATGTTCTAGAACCTAACAGTGGAGACTGTGATTGATCTAAACATACTGTGAATATACCAAATGTCACTGAACTACACATTCCAAAGTGGTTAAAACAGTAAATTTTGCTAAGTGCATTTTACCACAATTTTAAAAATAACAATAACACATGTACACATAATTCTGAAAAAAAGTCAAAGAGGAAAAAAACAACGGAATATGCAGAAAACAATTTAAGCAATCATAAATAATCCTTTCAAGGAAAACAAATGCAATGGTTTTTCATAAAACCAAGGTCCTTTCACTACCAGTAGGTGATAACACTTTCTGCAAGAGGAGCCCTCTGAAGTGGGAGGTCGTACCCACCTCCAATAACTCGAATATTGTTGTCCTTTGTCAAAATAGCCTCAGCGTGGAACACTAAAATTGGAATTCTCCGGCAGCCTCCAGTCCACATGATACAGGGATGATCGCTGCAACAGAAAAAATGGCTTGATTCATTCACAGGTCAAAATCTGAATTAACAACAGAAGCAGATCTCTGTGGTTTGATGACAAGAAACTTTCCCTTCTATCTGGAATGAGAGGCCCAAGTGTTTAAACATCCATAGTCATGTGATTTTTTTAAGATTAACTCTGTTTTAGAATGGGCCTTGATTCATTCCATCACCCAGTTACAATGAGTAGGGATGAGGACATGAACCAAGAGTGTTGGGAGACAAGTTGGAGACCCTCTAAGAAAGCAATGCCTTCTTTCCCTCCTGGAGCAGCTATAGGAGGGATGACCTTTTTCCCCTTAAAGAGAAAGAGAGGTCCAGAAGCATGACTGTAATTGTGTGACCTTAAAGGGAAAGTCTAGAGCTGCTGGTAAAGGAAGAATCAGTGGGAGCCTGGCAGATGCAATGAGAGAAATAAGATTCTATCTGGCAAATGTAGAGTTGCAAAATCAAGTCTTTTCTAAATATGATCTAATAAATTCCCTTTATTATTTAAGACAACATATGTCTTAGTTTCCAGACACAGAGAATCCTAATATATTCACTATAATCTATATGCCCCTTCAATACCCTGTAGTGCCTTTTACAGCAAATTAGTTGACTCATCCATAGATTCTACGGTAGGAGCCCTAATTAACACAAGTACTCCAAATAAAACCACACATTTTAAAGAAAGATTTGTATTAAATCCAACCGAAGGATCACCTCCAGGAAAGGACCTGACTTTATTTTCTTTCCCAATCCTAAGAAAATTTCAGTTTAATTAATCTCATTTGAACATTGACTCACAGATTAAGAAAATCTTCAATCTATTTAGTGCAGGGAGATTGGAAGGAAAAGAAATTAACTGAGTCCCTAAACTATGCCAGGAATTAAACTAAGAGTTTCCACCAACTATTTCACATAATCCTCTTACCTCCAATAAGAACTCTCAGCTCAACTCTCAGTTAGAAACAGCCCAAAGTCAGTTTCACAAAGCTGGTGAAAACAGGGAAAGCACTTCTACCACTGTTTCTACCTTCCCATCTCCCTAACCCCATTTCAGTGATGTTCTGCATATGGAACACCTTGAACTCAACTGTTTGTGAACTTCAACTAATCAATTCCATAAATGGAATAAGATCCATTAGCCAAGATTCAGGCTGCTAAAAAAACCCACATGACTGCACCTCATCACAAAGGCCCTACCACAAACCTCAAGGCCAAACCAGACCCTCTCAACCCAAGTTTAAAAAGAGCCACACTTTGAATACACTGCCAGGCTACTAATGTGAGAAGTAGGGTGGCTTTTAGACAGAATGGGCTGCCAAAAGTCTTTTAGTAAAGAAAGCAAAGAACACCATACCTAGCTCATTTCCTGTTTTCTAGAAATGGAATGTGGATACTTACTGCCTGCCCACTGACTTGGGTGATAGTGGCCATTAGTGAGAAATGTTGTTTATAGGATATATTCTTTGGCAAGAAGTGTTCTTGTGGTTTGCATGCTTTTTAATTTTAAACACCTGTAAAATACAGGCATGGGGCCAGATGATTCCTATGTTCTCTTCCAACTTTAATTTTTTCCACTTCTAAGTCAGATGATAAAGGGAAATACAGAGAGCCTAAATGACAAAGTCTTGGACAAAAACTCTGGAAACTATCCAAACTTCCTTGTCAATCTAGCACTAGTTACCAACTGGCCCCACTGTATCTTAGCTGTTACAAACAATGGATTACTGCCACAAATTAAAAATGCCTGGCAGGAGATAGGAACACAATAAACAGATACATGGCTGGATAAAGTCATAGCCATAACTTAGTATCTGTAGAGAGCCAAAACCCTCACGGAGATATCTTTTTACTTACAACTTATGAAAAATTAAGAGAAGACACAAGCAAATTATTAATTCAGTCAGGTTACCTAAAAAAAATATACTTGAGGTAGATGCTAACTTGTCATTAGAACCATGTTCCCACCAGGTGGCGCTACAAGGAAAAGAGTCAATTATTACTAGGAAACTGAAAAATCAGGACCTCAAATTTTCATTCACAGCCAAAAACTTGTGTATATTAAGAAAATAAATCTTTATAGGAATGAAGGAACAAAGAATTTGAATGTTTAATTACTGAAGTAGGCCAGTCTTACAGCTCAGCGTATTAAAAATCAATGAACATTGTTTTTTAAAAAGCAGTTTCTTAAAAGAATATAGATCATTCACTACCAAGAGTCAGACAACATTACTCAAAGCTTCTATTCCTTATTCGTACCAATGCCCTTGTTGGAAATGCCTCCTTGTCTACTTCCCTTTATTCACCTTCCAAGGCCCAGCTCAATGCACCACCTCTGTGGGCCTTTTCCCCCTCTTCCAGCCTACAGTAATGATTTCTCTGATTCCTGTAGCCCTCAACAGAAAACCATGTTTATGATCTTTTATTTTTATCCATATTAGCATTGGCAATGTTTTTAACTCATATAAAGTCTGCTTTTATGACAGGAATTAAAGTTACCATTTTTTCAGTCTTACACCAAAAACTTTCATGAAGGTTTCCACATCTATATATAAATTTGTATTTGGGATCCCCAAATGAAAGTATAGAAAAAGAGCCCCTTTTAAAATGTTAAATCTATTGCTTCGGGGGTAAACAAGTTTAACTTAAGGTTTCTATGTATAAAACAAGGACCTGACAGATAAGAACAAGATTGATAGTTAAAAAGCAACAATGGGAGTTTAAAAATAAAAGAACAAAAGATCCAAGAATTTGGATTGGAGAGAATTACACTTTTATTTTCACTAACATCTAGAAATTTAGCATTTCTCAATTATGAATTATGCTGTGTAAGAAAGCACAACAGATTTAGTATTATCTGTGCCTTTAGCTTTATCTGAAGTTACAGATTTTTAATTCTCTATTACAGCTGCTTCCCGTAATAAAATTTATATTTATCCCTAACTCTAAGTTATAAATTAAGCTTGCACTAGATCACCTGTGCTCAAAATGTTCCTCTTAAACAATAATTTTGCAGTTCTCCCCAAAACTGTCATTCAACTTCTAATTGGTGACATCTTTCATTGGTTTTCCATAGTTATGCTATTTCCCAGGCTTCCCACTTTAAAATGCTCATCAAAGACCACCGTATAGTATGATGACCTCATACAAATTAGGTAAGAACAGTTTTCATGTTCCTCAATTTAGAAAATAAAATTTAATTTTCTCATGCTTTAAATGGGTGATCTTATTGAATATATTAACAGAAAAAGTACTTATTACTACATCACAAGTTTGTTTTTAATTTCAATGATTGTATTTCAATGTAACTGGCATTCTTTATTAATGTGCGCATTTTTTAAAGCACCCAAAAATATTCTGATAAGAAATCCACTCTGATCCACTCATCAAGAGGAAGCTAAATCATAAAGTCTCCACTTACTTGTAGCTTCAGTTAGCCATTCAAACAGTATTTGTTGAGTACCTATTAAAATATTAGGCTGAATCATCTGAAATTGCAAATTACTGTTTCAAGCCTGCCAAAATGGCAACATAATACTTGTCACTTTCAATCTATAAGCCTACTAAATAAGAAATACTCATGGACTAAAGAATGATCTTAAAAACAGATGGAGTGTGGGAAATAAAAATAAAAAAAAAAAAAAAAACAGATGGAGCGGCCATGGTGGCTCGTGCCTGTAAGTTTCAGCCTATGAAGCAGCCGGGGCTAGGGATCGCGGTTCGAGTCCCGCCTGGGGCCCGTAGCGAGACCTAGTTCCAAAAAATAGCTGGGCGTGGTGGCGCACGCCTGTCATCCCAGCTACCTGGGAAGCTGAGGCTGGGGATTACTTGAGTCTGTGGTACCCCAGGCAATGAGAGCCTGGGGTTCCATGGGCAAAAATAGCGAGACCTAGTCTCAAAAACAAACAAACAAACAAACAAAAAAACAGATGGATATGTGCAGAAGTTAAAAATGTTCTGAATTAAGAGGCAACACATAAAAAAGCAAAAACTCACAAAAAGGCAAAGTTGACCAGAGGGAATTATTTATTTAATTATCCTGAACAAGAATGACCCAAATATATTGTCAAATGTCTACTATTTTCTATGACCTAATCTTGATGAGAAGCCTTTCCCCAAAACTTCATTATGGCTTCAATTTTTTTCAAATCACATTAAATAATGTAGTTTTTCATTTTATAAAGTTCACTTACAATTCATTATTAAAGTTAGTATAAAAAAAAAAAGCCTTACATTTTTATGGCACTTTACACTTGAAAAAATGTTACACACATTACTCTATTTGATCCAACCCCATTTTTCAGGTTACACAGCACCCACATATTCCAGAGGACCTTAAAGGTTCCTCTGAATTCTAGAAGGCCTTTTAAGTTTCAGAAAACCTTAAAAACTAATCTAACTTTAAGCCAGACTCTCTGTGCTCTGTCAAGCATTGTTAAAGGAGACAAAATAGCAAAGTGCTTCAAAATCCAGAAAAAGTAAGTCTGAGTTTCAATTTATCACTTATACACTAGGTATCCCTGAGGAAGTTCTTTTGATATTTTTGTGAGGATGAGTTTAACAAAGTGGGAACAATATCTTCAGATTAAATGAGATACAGTAGTTAATGCCCTTGTCACCTACAGCAGCTACACTTAACATTATCATTCATTTTTAAACTATGAGGATCCAGCAACAGAGAAACTTGACCTATTTAAAAGAACTTGGGAAAGCAATGGGGTTCATAGACCACAAGCTATAGTAAGGTTGGATAAAGCACAAGCTATAGTATTTTATTCTGAGGTTCTACCCCCACAGTAACTCTGCTAAATTATTTGATCTCTAAAATTTCATCATTTAACACCGTAAAAGTTTCTGGAAAAAAATAACATAACCAGTATCAGAATGTGGAGACATACTTTTCTTCAATATCTAAAAATTTCAGGTCTCCTGTATTGGGAGCTCAGCTCAAAGAGCTCACTAAGAGCTATGCTCTCTAGAGCCAAGGTCCACTCAGGAGCCCAGAAAGAGTTTTATTTCACACAGTTGATCCAGACGAAATAATAAGATCTTAAATTAGATGATTTAGATCTAAATTAATTACACATAGATAGAAGCTAAAATCAGAGTCAAACAACACCTAGAGAAAGGTATGGGGTAAAAGAGTATGATGGAGAAACTGTTTTCCATTCTAAAAGCAAAGGGTCAAAAGCAGACTTGTTATTACTTACTCTTGGCTTACCACCTCCTCATCCTCTGAGGATGATGCTGTTTCCTCCAGGTCCCGGGCCATCACGACTGGCATTTCCTTTAGAGCTTGTCATGCAGTCAGCAGACGGGGGCCTCAGAGACCTTTCCTCACAGATTCACTGGATCAAACAATTTGGGTGGCACAGATTCCTACAAGAAAACCAAAAGATCTGAAACACAACCCAGCTGTCTATTTACTGATTACTGTTGGTAATCTTTCAAGTAACGAAAATGAATATTTACTGAAAATGAGCCTGCCAACCTCTAGAAGCCATCCATCACAGTGCCACCTATGCCACAAAAATCAGGTTTCTCTTTTTCAAATATACTGTCTCTCTTCTATGTATCTGAAGAGGTGTTACTAAGACGCCTTTCGTATACAAACTTTTGTACACTAAACCTAATATGCACCAAAAGGATAAACTGGACTTTTAGGGAAATCTGAGATTGGTCTTGATTGTAAACTCTAAGATTCCTCACTAGGAAAACCTGACCTGAATTAAAAGTTAAAACTAAAGATTTAAAATCCCTGCAAGTATTTCTTTAGACTATGATAAGCACACCCGTAAAATGGTTAAAGAATGGTTCATCTAAAACAAATTCAACAACTGAACCAAACAATTAATATTGTCTTCTGAATCAAGGTCACTAATAGGAGGCACTGTCCTTCCAAACACTCCCAAAAATTATCTCCCCTATTAAAAATCACAAACGACGACCGGAATTTAAAAAACATTAAGGATTTTTTTTCCGTAGGAGAAAAGTACACATTTGCAGCATGTGTTTGAGCTGGGATCAGGAATTACAGATAAATACAATGAAAATGTTCAAATGATCATAATCCTATTACTCAGCGATAAGCACTTGATGTCCACCTTTCCCAACATTTTTCTATGCGTCCACTTAGACGAATCAGAAATATCGGTCCCGCTCCTGATTCCTACAGATCCTCAGATTAGGCTAACTAAAAACCTCAAAGACGTTAGTTGTTGCGAGGATGCACCAACGGGATTTCGCGACCTTGTCAACATTTGGGGGAAATCCTTTAAATGAAAGCAAACGAAATCTCCAAAGCGAGGAAGGAATGGCCAGCGTTTGCTAAGCTGCCTGCAGAGAGGGGGGGAGACAGGGCAGGCGACTGAAAGACGATTAAGGAAGGGTACTCGCTCCCCAAGGAGCATCCTCGTTCCTAAATGGATCAGGCCCGCAGCCCACCCCCGCCTCACCCCAATCCCGGCGGGTTCGCAGATACTCCCCCAGGGAACGACAGGAGACTCCGCCGCAGTGATTCAGTCCGACGCGCCCGGAAGCCAACAGCTGCTCCAGGCTCCGAGAGGGAAGTGCAGCCTCCTCGGGTAGGGGAGCGCGCCGGCGCAGGCGTTTACCTGTCTCATCTCCCCATGGCTCGGGACGGGCAGGCGGGGACCGCGTTCTGCGCCTACCGCCCTCCACCTTCCCCAGCCGGGCTCACGGCCGCCGCGGACGGCTGCTTCCCCGTTACTACAACAACCAACAAGCAACCGCCCGCTGGTAGCTACTGCGCAGGCGCCTGCCGCCCGCGCTGACACCGCTCGTCTTCGGGCGCGGACGAATGTCGTCACGGCCGCGCAGTGCGGGGGCGCTTCCCAGCTCGTAGCAGAAGTGAGAAGACTTAATTTTTTCGCTTTCTTCCGTCCCTCAAAGGCTGACCTAGACCTTGCGGGTTTTGTGTCTTGCTCAAAGAGGGCTCCACCGCGTGAGTAGTGTGCAGTAGTGAGGCGAGGCGGTGGCAACCGCTGATTGGCAGTAGAGGGCTGCACGCCCTATCTCCTGCTCCAGCAAACGCGGATCCACCAATCCGAGTGAGGAGTGCTGGAGACGACCCAATGCTGGACCCGGGCGCGAACCAGGGCGGGGACATGGCTCAGGTGGACTACTAATGGAGCGGGCTTCGGCGAGCTGCTGGGTGGTGGCCGCAGTGCTGGTTGTCTGTCGCCAGGTAAGAATAATGTGGGGCAAGAACTGGGTTTTTGGTGTCTGTGTGGGTCTGGCTGAGAGGATCCGGAGAATCTGGGGAAATGAAGGTGAGGTTGAAGGACTATACCTGGGCAGCATCCTATTAAGGATGAGGGACTCTAGAGACTACGAGATGCTAGAGGCTGGTAGTGTCCGAGAACGGGTGGATGGAGGAACGAATGAGCAGCCACCGCGAACCTAGCACGGTACCCAACAAAACCCTTCACTTTCTCGTGTAATTCTTACAACTCTTGAGATAGGTAATTTTCTATCTCCGTTTTTGCGGGTGAGGAAATCTGGACTCGAACGTGTAAATGACTTGCCCGGGGTCACACACCTACTAAGTAGTGCAGCCAAGATAAGAATCTCTCTCCATACCTGACCTGGAGTAACCAGAGCAAAACTTTAGAATGGGTACTGGTACTCTGGGAAGCCCTCGCGATTTAGGGAAATGGAGCTGAGGGGTTGGTAGAGCAGTTCAGGAGTGTTTAGGCTCTGCTTCATCAGCTATCTTTTGGAAATTTTAAAGACTTCTGTGAAATGGGTATAAGTTTTGTCAAAGAGGGGGCCCTCTATACATCTTTTCTGGCTTTAGGAGGACTCAACCTGTTAACCAGGGTAGGTATCTACCTTTATTTATTTTTTTTAATTTTTGTCAATGTGGGTTCTCCCGCCCGCCCATAAGCAGTTGCCCAGAGACCAAACAGCAATAAGGGTTAACACACAGGTTTATTTACAGTAAGGGGAAAAAACAAAGAGTCTAATAGTCTTCACCCACACAAGTACCCCAAAAGAAAGAAACCCCACTTCTGCTCCTCGGGGAGCTGCGTGGGGTTTACCTTAGTCCACAATCGCCAAGTTATATCCTTGTCCTTTGGCTCTCTGTCACTTCCAACACGAGGTTCAGCTCGGATCTCTCCGGATCGCATGGTGGCTCAGCACTTCATCTGGGTCGCCTCTCCTCTACCCTCACGTGGCTCCTGACCTTTGGGGACTGATGCCGGGAGAGCCCCAGAAGACTCTGCTTCTGGGTCCTTTTTCTCCAGGTGCCAAAACCTCTGAGCTCTTTGAACTTTCCTCTCTTTCCTTCCCAAAAGTTGGTGTCTAAAGTCCATGCTCCATTCTTTTTATATCTTTTTTTTTTTCCTCCTAAAAACCAAAGGCTCCAATTTCCCTCTACACACCCTCCAGATGATACATTCTCTCCTCCAGGGTCCACACCCAGAATTTGCGTCAAAGTAAGAGTACCCTTCCTGTTTAGGCTTCTTTTACCTCTGTGAACTGGAAAAAAAAAAAAAAAAAAGAAAAGGTTGTTTTTACATTTATAGAAATCAATGTGTTTTAGATCAGAATGGGGGAAATGAGACAAGGTTGTGAGTGACACAATTAAAAATTGTGTTGACACCAAAATACCCTGGTGAATAGAATCCGAGAGAAAGATGCACAAGGAGAAGTGAGAAACGCCGAAAGGCAGATAAAAGGATGGAGAAAGAAAAAAAAAAAGAGGAATGAAAGGCGACAAGAATGGAGGACTAAGAGAATAGGCCCACATGGCCTGGCCAGGGTAAACTCCCTGGGAAAGAGAGCTGGTGGTGACAAGGAGCCATGGTGACCAGCAGAAGAGTAGCTGGTGTGGAGAGTATGGTACCACAGCAAGGTGCAAAGTGAGCTGGTACATGGAGATGGCCAGGGATTTGGAAAGCTGATTTGTACATCAGCAATTATGGAAGAAATTTGAAGAGCCTTGGAGAAGCAGAGCAGCGCTGAACACTGGAGAAGAAGCAAAGGCCAGAGAAAGTCAGGACTTTACAGAGCCTGCCTCAGTTTTGGAGGGACAAAGGGCACCATCTTGGACATGTGTCTTTGGGACCTTGGAGACTGGAAATGGTGACTGGGGTAAGATAACTGGCCACATGTGGCAGTAAGGACTTTTTGTTTTCCTGTTAATTTCCCTTGTTAATAAAACCCTGTTGTTGAACAGCATTTGAGTGGCAACTGCTCTGTGCGAGTGATGCAGACTTATGGTTTGTTGGTTAGAGACGCCTGCCCTTTTTCGACCTGACTTCAAATCTGCATCTTCTATCAAGAGTGAAAAAATAAGGATGTATCTGCTTGTGATGTCCAGTAGAACTCTTTTCTCCTGGAACTTCAACAGAACCCACTATTGGGATCCACCATTCCACAAGGGATTCACCAATTTGACTTTTCTCCACTAGAACTTTTTCTTTGTTTACTTTTGGTATTTAGGGCCATGGTTGATCTTAATATCTGTTTCAGCTGTGTAGTTCAAGACTCTAGTGAAACTTCTACCACCAAAGCAACAACAACAACAAAACAAAAACACTTGAGAGTTTATCACCTCTTTAGAAAGTTAATCTGATGACATATAAGCCATAGGCCAAAAAAATACAGTGAAGGGGTGGAGAGGAGGCGTTTAACAAGAACACAGTGAAGGTAAAAGGTAATTCCATTGCTGGTGTGGACTATAAATCAAGCAGGTTGAAATCACTGCTCAGCAAGGGTTGATCTAAACTTTTTGTTTAAAAAAAAATGCATAACTAATTTCTGTGTACCTTTAAGATAGAAATGGATAGGGCATGTCTTCCTCAGAAATGGAAACTTCTTCAAAATATTCTCAACCAGGCAGTAATGTAGAGTTCTACAGACAGGTTTGTATTTCAAGCTTGACCATGTGTTATCTCCGTGATATCAAGTCAGTCACTTAACTTCTCTGTGCCAACTTCATCTGTAAAGTGAAAATAGTCACAGTGTCTTCCTACCCTGCTCAAAGATTATATGATATAAGGTACTTGGTAATGCCAAGCTCCCAATAATAGCCTGACATTAGTTGATTAGTTAGTAGTTAACTGTAGTGTCTCTTGGGTCACCACAGGGTCTCATGCAATAATGTAAATATTGTTACCCTTAACCATAGGTTCCATTTATACTATAATGCTCCCATGTACTTGGCAGAATCTGTCAGAGGTAGGCAGCCAGGGTCAGTAGATCTATAATCACCTTTCAGATATTTTCTTTACAAAGGAATGACTTGAAAACTCAGACTAGAAGAAAAGATAGTAGGATAGATTCTAGCTGAAAGAAAGGAAGAGTCCTATGTAGGATAATATTTAGAAATACTGCTTAAACAAATGTAAGTCCTATGACACTTAGTGCAAAATATTGTTGACTTACTGCTGTTTTGTTTGCTAAATCGCTGTAACTCTTAAACAGAAATCAATTTTATTATTTTACTGGAATATTTGTACAGTTTTTTTCCTGCTACATGCGTCATTTCTACGCACTATCAACTGTTTTTATTCTAGGTGAAGGTCAGCTTACTGGGTAGAGGTCAGCTTATAGTAAGAGCTGTAGTATTACAACCCTGTGAATTAAAAGTTATAATAACTAGGGGAATATAAGCCTAGGGAACTTGGAGAGGAATTTCTGACATGGTTACTTACTATAGCCTTTGTGAATAGGGCATATATTAAAACCACAGAAGGAGAGAACTTATGGCTGAAGTTGACTAGTACGTCTCTTGTCTCATGTCCTTTGCCTTTGTTTCCAAGGCAAAAAACCTTTCCAAGTTTGAAGAACACCATGAGCCTTTTCCTGAGTGCGTTACGAAGCTGGCTGTTTATGGTGTCCATCACGACCTTGGTGAGCTCACTGCAGTCCTTCCAAGACCACACCTTCATCTATGAAAAGCTCTATACTGTCAAGCCAGACCTCGGTAAGAAACCTAATAACTGCGTCGTTTGTGGTCTGAGTTGTGGTTTCCAGACCCAAGCATATATCAGAATAGCCTAAAAAGCTTAAACAATCAAAAAACAGGTGTCATTTCCCTTTCCAAACCAATTTATTGAAACTTCACCCCCAAGATATGGCCAGGACATTTTTTAACACTTTTCAGATAGGTTTGCTGCTGCCTCATCTAGCTTTTGGAGTAACAGACTTCGTGGATAATATCAACCCTTTTTCCTCCCAAGCTTCTCTGAATATGTTCTCATTTTACACTGCTCTAGGCAGTTAGACTATAGAAAAGGCAGTGCCAGGTCAATTGAGAGGCAGAATGATTTAATGACTCTGTGGCGCTTTCCTAGAAAGCCATAAAGAAACTTTCGACGTTATTTCTGTCCTCGAGAAATCAAGCGGTGGCACTCAGTTATAGTCCATACTACAGGTGGAAAACTACTAATCCAAGGTCTTCTCAAACCATGACATAGTTCCTGAAAAGGTAGCCAAATTCCCTCCTGGTTAGCTCTCAGAATGAAATTGTCGAAAGCCCATTAACACCTTTCCCAATTTCCCAAGAATGTTCACAGCCTGACTGGTGCTTCCTTGCCTTGAGGCACAACTCACTGAGCTACCACGTCATTACAGGCCATTTCAGGGCAGCTGCCAATTCTGTATCTAATTTATAGCTAACCCAGATTTCAGGCTCTGACTTGCTCAGGCTCCTTTTTCTGCAATATATGAATCTAAAATTTAACTAAGTAGGCTAGGTTCAATTTGAGTGAAATTCAAACACGACAGAGTAAAGAACCTGGAAAATGTGGTAGGTTGTTCTACTTTTTCATCTTCAAATGCTGCCCTCAGATGGTCCAGGAGCTCTATACAGATTCACAGGTTTTTTGAGGTTAATCTGGTGCAGCCCTTTGAATTTAAAGTTGAGACCAAAAGGCCTATCTTAGTGAAGATAGACAGAGTTGTCAGAAAAGACAGAAACAGACAGACTAGCTCAGATTTAGAGTCTGCACCCTCCTCCAGGATCTGGGGTACCCTGAAACTTTCTGTATAATTGCATCTTGTGCCTAATCTGATTAGGGTAGATCTAGAGAAATTTCCTCAGATTTTATCAGCAGGATTATCAAATTGATTTGTAAAGAATGCAGCCCAACAAGATATCTGATTGGCATATAGAAGTTTTTTCTCACTACCATGAAAAGTTGTTCAGGTATCGCTGGCTAGTTATTTAAGACTTATCTCCCTTATCTCTTGAGATTTCTCTTGCTCGATAGACCAAGTCTGCTTTCACATTTCCAATCACTGGTTGTATTGATCAGTGACTGTACGTTAAAATCACCTAGATGAGGAGTTTTAGAAAATAACCTCCAGGAGTCTGATCTCATTGGTCTGGTACCCAGATCTTGGGAATGCTATAAAACTCAGCAGATTTTAATCAGCACCCAAGGTTAAGGACCACTACTATAGCAGAATATGATCCATGTTCTCAGACAAGATAGTTAAGACAGCAGTGTCAGAATTAAGTTACCACAAGCCAGGTGGCCTCAGCAAATAACAAAGCAGTGCTTTGTTGCACTGCCATATGCACGGGTATTCAGCTTTATTGATCTGGATTCAGGAGAAGACCCAGGTACTCAGGTCTCTCAAAGACCAGATGTGGGCATCCTTTCCGAAATCTAAGATCTCTCCTGCCTTAGCCTAGAAAGTCTGATCTCCTAGGCATCTTACAGTAACAGATCATTGCAAGGTTCCCCAACAACCCCCCCAAACCTATTATGATCCAGACTCATGGGCCTCACCAGAACCAGCGCAGCTTTGAGAGGCAGAGGTGTAAGCTATTGTAGTATCATCTAAGTGATGAAGTATCATCTAAGTCGCTAAACTTCCACCCTTGGAACTCCCCCACCTAACTGTAGACATTTGAAGAGGAGCTAAGCAGTTCTCATTCTGGAATTCCTTCCATTCCTTCTAGTTCCTACATTCAATACAGGAACCACCATTCTGCCCAGCTCCTAAAGGAGCTCAACTCAGCCCTGCTTCTCATGAACTACCAGTGAGGTGGATGGGGTTTGAAAGAATCCCAGCCTTCCCCTTTTCAACACTGTGGTCAACCATCCCAGGCCGGGCAGGTTCACTGTTGGTTGGAGCAGACGGAGAAAGAAATCTTGAGCCCTTGGTATATTTGACAGGCCTTTCGTGCTGGAACAGGGAACTGGTTACACAGACAGACCAGCACATAGAAAGCAGGCAGGTTGGTCTCTCCTCCCCTCCCCTTGCGCCAAAGCGCTTTGTGCAACAACACATGGGCGATGAAACCTGGAAGGAAAGCAAGCTGCAGGTGCCAGCTGTAGAGGCTGGGGGCAGGAAGCAGAGAACAGTGTAAGTCCCATTTTCCTTACAAACACTCATGTCTTTTCTGTTCACAGTGAATGGCCTCCAAGCTCGGACCTTTGGGATCTGGACGCTGCTCTCATCAGTGGCTCGCGCCCTCTGTGCCTATGACATCCACAACAAGCCGTATGTCAGGGGAGACCTTTAGCATCCTTTTGTTGGAAATCGGGAGTTAGGCATACCCACTGTTCTCTCCATAGAGCCCTGTTAATTTTGATCTATTAGCCAAAATTGGATGATCACAGGTTAATAAGTTCTATTTCTTCCAGGCCTAAAAACATAATAAACTTGACAGTTCTTTGAAGTTTGAAAATCCTTTGGAACGGAATAGCAGCCTGGCAATGTCACTGTCCAGTGACCTGCATATTTTTACTAAAGAATCAGCCTTTCTCCTACTCAAGAAATATGAGTAGTTTGCTTTTTAGAGTAGCTACCTATATCTTATTCTCATATTCCTCCTTCAGAAACAGAAGTTACAATTCATGGGGAAAAAAGGAACCCACAAACAAACTGCCATATGCTTATGTAGAGTGCTTTGGCCAGGATGAAAGGACGTTGGGGCTTCACTGTGGTCTGCCTCTTAGGGTATACCAACACCTTGGTGTCAGGCAATCACAGTCTCTTGTCTAAATGGTGCTGTCTAAATGGTCCTGGCCACTGGAGGGCACCCTCTCCCCAATAATAGTCATCAGCACATTTTTTTTTTTCCCTAGGTGCCACACTAGCTGAGATCTGTGGGTGAGGCAACCAAAATGCCAGCTTCACACTAAAATATTTCTCCATCTCATCCAAGTTTTCAGCATTTAGAGAAAAGAGGAGGTCATGATCTATATATCAAGCCTCTCTTATACCAGAAGCTTTCATCTACATGACCTTGATTAGGTCTCTTAGCAGCCCTGGGAGATGGTGATTTTCATTCCTGATTTTTAGATCTACATATTAAAGAGCCAATTAATTTAAACTAAGGAAGACTGGCTCAAGTGGAATTGGGAGGCAGGGCTTTGAGTCCTGCAGCTTATTTCCAAAAAAATTTTTAGCTTTTTTTTTTTAAAGTTTTTTTAACTTACTTGTTCTAAGTTGACAGGTATTTTTGGAAACTGTGTTTTACTGGAAACAGCCTGGAACCAAGAATGAAAACAAGAAAAGGGACTATAGTCTCAGTTTACTGGATAACTAGCTTTGTAGCAAAAAGTTCCTTTTAGATTTCGCTGCTCTTCACCTATGAAATGAGAGTGGTGTGTCTGTTTTCCTTCAGGATGACTGAGGAAAGGGGGATTGAGTCATTGTTTTATAGACCTTGCCCATGAGGAGGAATTGCTGCTGGGCATCTGGGGTGTGGTATGCCTTTTGCTTGCTGTGCTTCTGGTGGAAACAAAAGATTAACTCATCTCCACCTCTGCTACCCACTGATTTCCCCTTCTCTCAGCACATGACAGTGACCCAATTGACTCCTGTTCCCAACCTTTTTGTAGCCTGGGACTTCAAGTCATGCACTGTGGAGCACACTCTGATTCCAGTCCCTCCCCAGCTGGACACTCAGAATCTACTCCCCCACATATGTATTTAAGAAACATATAAAGACATGTACAGGAATGATAAAAATTGGGTTGAAGGTAATGATTTCTTCTGGAGAGGGGGGGAAGCAGGAGAATGGAAACAGCATGGGACATGGCTACACAAGCTGCTTTAACTGACATCTATAAATATTTGATTTCTTTGAGAAGAAAATCTAAAGCAAAATGTTAAAAGGTTCAGATTTGATGAAGCAGGGTATTAGCTTCAGAGGTTAGTTGCAATTGTCTATGCATAATTTTGTGTATGTTTGAAGCACTTCACAATTAAAAAATTTCATAGCTAAAAAACAAACCACAAATACATCAACAGTCCCAGTGGTCTGCGGTCTGCCATCCTATAACCTGTCTCTTCTCCACCTCAGGAACAATGTCTCTTCCCATGAGACCCTGTCCAACGTTTTTCTAGGCTCAAACACAAAGCAGTCAGCTCATTGCAAGAGCACTGAAAGCCACAGAGAAACCCTTGCTGCTTCACCCTGTTCAGGCTTTACTCTGTGGCAACCATCCTGTGAGTGTGTCTGTGACCCCCATCAGGCAGGCTTGGGTTGCAGAATCAAGCCAAAAACAGGTAGAATATACAGTTGGGATTGATCCTGACTTGTCTGCACTTCCCAGGGTTGCCCTCTACGCTCTTTAGTTGCTCTAGCTTATTCTACCACCTTGCTAAAACTTGAAAATCCACTCTAGATATGTAGGCCGGTCTCTGCTCAGGTTATCAGTTGAAATGCTTACTTTTGCTGCAGTGGAGAGTAAATGGGTGTGATCAGGTAGCCAGGTTTTTCTGAAGACCAAGTCTCCTTTTTCTTTAGCCATGGTCACTTCCTGGGGTTTTAGTGTATATGTCACCTCTAACCACTTTTCCTTTGCACTGAAGCTTCTTACTTCTGCTCCCTTCAGACTCTACTACCTCACAATTTGGACCTTCCTTATTGCCTTGGGACATTTCCTCTTTGAGTTATTCGTACATGAGACAGTGGCTCTCACGATTGGCATTGTGACACCTCTGATTGTGGCAAGTAAGTATCAAACCACCCTGGGACCCTCACAGGAACTGTCCCAGCCCTCAGGCCAGGACAGGAGAGCAGACAAATAGACCAGCACAGGAGTGCTGTGTTTCTGCCAGCCACTAATCTTTTGTCTCTGTTCAAGGCTCCTCGATCCTGGGTATGCTGGTGGGACTCAGTTACCTAGAGGTGGAACCAGCACCCGGACAGAAGAAGAGAAATTGAGATCGGTATTACCACCTCCAGGACATCACCCACCCTTCCAGTCCTCTTCTTCCATCATCTCTTCTCTTTCATGTCTTCTTTTCTGCTCCATCGTCACTTCAAGCCTTTTGCATTTTGGGATTTTTATTGAAAAAAAAATTTCAGGTACTACTTGCATGTCTGTACAATTCAAAGAATTGTTTTAAAGTGAATACTGTGTACCTCCAATCAGATCAAGACATCACCAGCACCTCAGAAAGCCCCACCGACGGAGGCTAAGCATAGAAAATTTGGAGAGAAGGCAGCACCAGACCAAAACTAACTCCCACAAGGCCAAAGGCTGGAAGTGGGGCTCAAAGTGATTCATAGAGTCAACTGGCCCTAAAAAGATCCAGAGCACAGATGGGGAGAAGGGATGTGGAAGTTAAGGACCATTGTAAAAATCTCAGGTCCTTTCAATTCTACCTGGCAAATCAAATAAATTCCTTTTTTAAGCATTAAGTCTGGAACACAGATGGGAAGAAGGATGCAGAAAGTTAAGGCCATTTCCCTATCAAATCCACCTAATAAACCAACTAAAGAATTCTTATATTGCCAGCTGGTAGCAAACTTCTGAAGTCCTAATCAACTTAGTTCAATTAAAGAAAAGCATCAGCTAATAGCAAGTATCAAATTGCTGTAAACTGGAAGTCCAGGCCAGAGGAGGGGATTTGGAGACTGGGGACTAGTGAATCTCTGCTCTTTTCAGATTCCACCTACTTAACAAAAGCTAGTAATCCACAGAGATGAGCCCCCCCTCTCACTGAAAGAGGAGGACAAAAGCACAAGGCCGCCTCTCAAAATGCAGCCCTTCTGCCCGCTTGTGTCTTCTGATAAACCTGTTCTTTTACATCTGTCCAAATGCCTCTGTCCCATGGAGAAACTGCCACTGCAGGGAGAGCACTGTTGAAACTTCCCAGAGTTGGCCCAAGGACCACATGCTCTGAGCCCAGCACCTCTTCAAATGAACATCCCCGCTCTGCTGCTCCCCGACCTGCATCCTCTTCCACGATCCCCCTTCCAGCTTTCACTTCCTTCCTCTTATTTTCATTCCTTGCTTTGATTTGTGTGGTGGGAACCCAGAACTAGGAAACTTAAAGCTGCTGCCTCACGCAGGATGACTTCTTGCTGCTGCCGGACCCAAAACTGAACCATTTGAGGGCCTGGCCGTCCTTCCAAGAAGGGCTCTCTCAGAGTGGGCATGGCTCCTTTCCTTATATGACAGATGGGTTGGAACTGGCAGTCTGGATTCTTTTTGGGTCTTCTTGTGCACTGAGTTTGTGTAATCAACTTTGTAATAAATAAAGGGAACTTCTGTAATGAATAATAAACAATGGGAAAAATCTCTATGTTGATCAGTCCTTATCCTTTGACCACCTCTAAGCCAAGAGCAAGCCCTAGCATGGATGAGTCACAGCTTTCTGCTGGTCGGAGCTTTGAGTGAGTAGGCCCTCAGGAGACCCAGGCATCTGTGGCTGCTCCAGCTCCTGTCACTTAACTCATTTCTCTTGTCTCATCTTCCACGTCCCTCAGTTCACCACTGAAAGTCAAGAACCTTCTTCCCAAGGAAGAAAGATCTTGAGAAAACTGGTAGGAACAGAACCCAGCTGCATAGAAACAGCTGTTTGGCCATGACGGGGAGAACCTTAAACCCAAGGGCAGCTGCCTGAGGAGCTGGCTCCATGCTGGCTTGGCCTTCACATGGGCATGTAGA
This sequence comes from Uropsilus gracilis, assembly GCA_004024945.1. Lineage (NCBI taxonomy): Eukaryota > Metazoa > Chordata > Mammalia > Eulipotyphla > Talpidae > Uropsilus > Uropsilus gracilis. The sequence continues at coordinate 51,064 of PVHY01004755.1, forward strand.
CTCCAGACTCCATTATTTCAGCAAATGCTAATTGGGCCCTAATAACCATGCCAGGCGTGGAGGCAAGAGAAGGGATGGCACAGCAAAGGCCCTGCTCCTTTACATTGTATTCAAGGAATACACTTCCAGCCAACAGGTGAAAAACAAGCCCTCGGTACTAAGAACTCCAAGGAAAACAAGGTATTGTTAAATCCAAGAGGGGTAGGGGCTGTGGGCATAACTTTGACCATCAAAGAGGCCTCCCCAGGTAGGTGCTGGGCTGAGAATGGAATGCCTGGGTATCTGATATCTTCAGACAGGAGGCATTTAGGGCAGAGGGGGCAGCACCATCTGGAAGGTGGGCATGGTCTCCATCAAGGAATAAGACCAGTGTAACTCCGGTAGGGGGATGCTAGGAAGCAAAGAGCAGGAAAGAGACTAGGAAAGGAGGCAAGGAGCTTGTGAGGGCAGATAGGAGGCTTTAATATATTGGGGGTTCTTGATCACTTAAGGCTTTTTAGGTAGAAAGGAACAAAATTTACCTTCAACAGTAAATATTGACTCAGTGAAAAGTTAAGCAGATTATGTACCTCAACGCTCCACATCTTGGCAACTCTTTCATCCCTGCCTCCCCATGTTAGCTTTATCCTTGGGCTAGTTCCTTGGTGGTGCCAAAAGCGGTTAGCAATTCCAGGTATCCCGTTCTCACAACCTAGAAAAGTAGCTCAGTAGCACAAACTATCTTTCCTTTACTTACCCACTCATGAGAGACAGCAGTGATGCATTAACACGTGTACAGACCACTGGGAGAGGAGTGAATGGGAGCAGAAGATGCCAACACTCCAAGCAACAAGCATCATAGAACTGTGATTCCAGCTAAGTATTTACTTGAAGAATCTAAGGGTGAACACTGGGTTTAACAGCTCAGGCCTGGCCTCCTTCCTGACTGATTTAAAGTAGAATTGAAATGCTGTCTCTCTCTCCAACTAAGAATTGCTGTCAGTTATGGTGCCAGAATGCCACAGACTCCAACGAGGAAATGTCCAGAAACCTGATGGCAGCAGTAGATACCAATTGCAGATGTGAGGTGAACACAGTTGAGAAGAGAGGGTCACCAAACAGCCAACCCTTGAATAACATGGTGTTAGGGGCACCAGTCCCTATGCGATCAAAAAGCCACGTACAAATTTTGAGTCTCAAAACCTTTAGTCATCCCTTGCCTCCAGGGCGGGTTGTTCCAGCCCCCAGCCCATACCCAGATGTGCAGATGTTCCCATTCCTCATGGTTGAGACTGCATGGGCTGAGTCAGCCAACTGCAGATGTGGGCTGATGGGTGAATGCAGACCCCCTGTACACAGAGGGCCAACTATTGAAATGAATGCACAAGTAAGTGGCCCCACATCGTTCAAACCTGTCTTGTTCAAGGGTCGACTCTCAGTAGGACAGAAGAAAATCGGTAACAGAACTCAGATGCCAAGCCTGGGACTCTGCCAGGGCAGTGGTGTGTGCTAGTGCACAAACACTTGAGCTGTCCTTGGGGCCAGGGCCAGAAAAAACAGTGGCCGCAGTCATCTGTAGTTACACAGAGCACTGTTCGTGTGTACACAGTGCAGAGAGCGGTCAGGGCGTGTGCTGGGTGCGGAACTGCTACATAAACCAACAGCAGCTTGAACAGCCATGTCTGTAAGTGTTGCCCATGAACAATGCTTTTCCTATGTGTCAGTCACCTCCTCACAAAGGTGCCAGCCCCATCGGGCCTTCCCCAAACCATCTCTGCCCCACCCGTGACCAGGTTGCCCCTGTAGAGACTCTTTCATCGCCTTAGCACATCTGGTATCACAGATAGAAAATACAGATGATGTTTTTAAAATAAAGCAATGGGTTCAGTAAACATTTCGTTAGTACATTTTAAAGGACTAAAGAGTAAACACCTTTCTCTTTATCAAAAAGTAAGGTGGAATCTCCCTCCACCCTAACTTGTCCCCCTGACCAGAAGTGTTAAACTAGCCACACACACTGATTGTGCACACACACATACACACACATCAGGTCCCTTGGGAGCCATGCCCCAGCACCCCAACACTGCTGCCATGGCAAGCAGTTCTGGTGCACTAAGACCAGCTGATCACAGCTGCTCAACACAAGGAGAATTCACCACAATGTGTTCTTCTCAGGAGAAGACATATGCAAGGCCATAAGGAGGGCCAGACAGCAGGCTAGGTAGCAAGGTCAGCTTCAGATGGTGAGGAGGAATGTCCCATAGACTGCTAGAAGGGGCGGGGATTCCTGAGCAAACACTGAGGGTGGGGGGTGGATACCTAAGTAAATTAAGTGCCCAATCCAGAAGCCTCTGTCCATTCTGCTCTTTCCCTCGCATCTCTCAGAAGCTGCTTTAGATGTGTCAGGGTAGAATGACACAAGATTAGTTTTCAGGAAAGGTTACAGGAAGTTGACTGGGAAGTTTTCCCCCCCTCCCTCCAATGACCAAGATTCTTAAGGAAGGGCCTGGAAGAAAGTACCACAGGTAGACTGTGCACATACAGAGTGCCTGGCAAGGACCTCTTTTGTAGAAAAGAATCTTCCCATTTCCAAGCTACCCCAGTCTCCAAATACAGGCCTTCACAAACATTCAGAAGGGGTCCCCAGCACCTCACACACCTTGGTGGCTAATGTTCCCAAACTGGTTTCTCCTTCAAGGTCACAGCAAAGTTTTTGTCATGTTTATTGGTGTTTGGTTTGGTCAGCTCTTAAAAAAAAGAGGGTTTAGGAGCAGACCCAAACTTCAGGCCAGGAGAATCGAGGCCCAGAGTCCCCACAGGTTTGTTCTGATGGAGTTTATTCAGGTGATGCTTTCTCTTCTCTAGAAGTTGAGTGGTCAGTCCAACAACCTGAGAATGACCCTCACCCAGAGCAGCGGTTGCTGCTGCAAAATGGGGTGAAGCCATAGGTCTGAAGATACTAGAAAAAAGTTAATATCCTGAAAAAGTTTTTTTTCCTTGATAATTTCGCAGGCTTTCTCGATCAGGGATGGAGGAGCAGAGAAAAGGCAAGGTACCAAACAAAAGTGTCTCCATGGTTCTCCCCACCCCTCTGCCAAAACCAGTTCCAGAAACCTAAAAGGGGAGGATGGGAACTGATCTGCATTTGGTGAAAGGTGCCATTTCCCCAGCATGGCCACGCGAGCTCTTCAGTGGGTTCTGGGAGGCATGGACACTGCCTTCCAGGCCACAGATATCCCAGCAGCTGCTCTGGTGAAGGCCTTTGGCTGGCAGGGAGGGCACAGCTGGTTGGGGAGGTGGGTGGTCTGTCTGAGCGGCCACCCCTTCTTCTCTCAGAGATGCTCCTCAGAAACAGTGGTGGGCACTTTGGTGGTATTGATCACCTCCTCATCCTCCTCTTCCTCCTGAAGCTTCTACAAGGCAAAATAAGCACAGCCCTTTGGGTGAAGAGGCACAGGACTGGTGCCCCCTGGTGGAGGCGGCGCTTGTGAATAACTCTACAAACCGCAAGAACTCAAGGTCCAGAGGCCACTGGGCATATCCAAGAACAAAGGGAAGAAGGAAAACCACCCCACCACCACAAGTGTGCTCCTTAAACACACACACACACACACACACACACACACACACACACACACCATTACAACCCCAAAGAACAAAAAATGGTCAGTCCCCTTTGCTACCATAGCCACTGCAACCATCCTATTGAGTCCTTCAGCTCTAGACTCCCTCTCAGCAGTGGAAGCAGAGCTCTCTCCTCCTCCCTTCAGACAGCCTGAAACTCACCCAGACTGACCCTCAAGTAGCTGTCCAAAGTGCCAGGTGTGCAGCTCTCTCAGAATTCCCAACCACCCTGATCGGGAAGCAGCCCTCACAATGAGGAAAATTATTATCAAGCACATGGAGTAGATGCAACAAGGATTTGACAAAGGCAGGATGCACAGTTGCATGTAAGAACTCAACACGTGTCTACACAGATCCACCAAAATTTGGGGTCAGTTTGACATGAGCTTTCTTGGGCAGGATGGCATTGGCTTAGTTAACAGGGGAGGGTCTTCTGGGTCAAACTTGTAAGGCCCTATGGGGCCCCAAGGTGATGCTGCCACTTTGGGCACATCTGCTATTTTCAGGAGCACTTTGCTTGACCTGGTTCATCCAGCTAGCAAGGAGGTCAGAGTGGGCAGAGCTCAGCACCGCCCACATTGCTCAGGGATGGAGGCGCACGTGCAGGGACTAGCTAGAGCCGTGTGTCAGTGGGACACATGCTGCTTTCTTCCTCAGGGAGTGTCTCAAGGCCAGTCCACACCAAGGGCAACAGCTGCAGAAACCCAACCTCCCCATTCTCAAGCTTACTAACTTTTTGGCACCAGGCGAGCCTCTGCTATAAGAAGATTCATCCAGGCAACTAACAGTCTATTTAGTCCATCATCAGCCACTTCTCTCCCTGACACATATACATGGGCACACACATCTGCCCCCTCCAAAGCCGTCACATCAGAAATGTAGGGCTTCATCAATGGATAGGAGATAGGCACTGAATGAGGGAACACCCTTGTTCATTCCAAATATCACTCCAGCACACTGGTGATGGTTTCAGCAGCAAGTCTCTATCTATAATGGTAACCCCCTAACCTCCTATGACTGACCCACCAGGGAGACATTTTCCTGAAAGATAAAGGTGTTTACCCCCACAGGTGTTTTTCTGCTAGATAATGAATCCCCCCCATCCTCCCACTCCATGTGCTACATACCACAGGATCTTGGTTTTACCTTCCCTGCTAACACACTGTAACCATTCCTTTACCAGGGCATTTAAGGGAGCTGGGAACCTCTAGCAAATGACTCAGTTCATGCTAACTGAGCCCGATTCCACGATGACTCCATCTTAGACTGTCTTAGTTTCTTGCACACATTTTTCTTCTTCTTCCCACCCATGGCCTCCAACAAGAACACAGGTTAGTGAGCCTGCGTGCCCAACCACCATCTGTGGCCTAGAACTACCAGTTGGAAGGAACATGGAAGCCCAAGTCAAACTGTTTAGTCAAGGTCAGTTATTACCTCCATCCCAGTTCTATCTCTTTTTACCCAAACTCTACATCTCCATGCTTAGAAAGAATGGCTCTGAGGAGGCTTCACCTGGCGCCAGTAATTAATGTTCTAGGCCATTGCAGTGTCTGCCATGAGTATATCATGTTGGACTCCAGAGAGGGGACACTCTGAAGCATCCCTAGCAGCCCTGATTTCAGCCCAGCATGATTGTCCTCCGCATCACATCAGTTGCCCCAGAAGTAGGTGAGCTTCAGAAACATAGAGTGAGATACCCAGCACATTCCCTGGACTTGCCTCCTCTTACAACTCAGTGCTATGTCCAGTGGCGCCAACACCACCAACCATGATCCCCTAACCAGGTCCATGTGCACAAGCACCTGGCTGCAAGGAGAATGAGCTATTGAAACTAGCTCAAAACTAAACAGAATGAAAAATATATATAGTTATAAGGTTATAGGATATGATGGTGTAGAAAGGCTGTGTTAAGCAAACAACCCAAACTGCAAGATGAACTAAAATGTTACTATGTTAACTCAAGTTTATCTAGTTCATTGAGTTAACCTAGTAGGATGTTAGCCTCATAGGTGATGTTTACTTCTTGCTTGCCTGTATCTATCAACATGATTGTAAGCATAGAAAACGTCATGTCATTTGACACAATACATCATATTCCAAATTGAAGTCTATACTTTCTTGCTGATGAAGCACTTTTCCCAGGCTCACAATATTTCCCCAACGTTTCCAAGTCATGGTGTTTCCTTGCATGTGGCACAGCAGGCACCCGTCTCCAAAGTGGTGATGGAATGAGCCTCCCGCCAGGCTGGACAACAGCATTCCAGCACCATGGCTTCCCTGTTGCCCCCAGCAAATTTCCAGTCCCAGGTGCCCCCCCCTCCACCAGCCACCTGCTCCTGCCTGCAAACTCTGGAGCCTGATACCAGAGAACAAATAGCAGAGAATTTAGAGTCCTTGCTCAACTGTCAACATGTGTCTTTAAAGTGCTAGGTATCCCTTTTCTGGATACCATTTTGGCCTGAGAAAATAGAATCTTCAAGATGATAAGTACATAAGAGCAATGTAAGGGAGTCAGCAAACAGTACCTTTCTAGTCAATGGTTTAGCAATGGTACAGATCAAGATCTTAGAAATGTGTGTGGTCACTGACCCATTTGTCAAGAAATGCTGTGCTTGAGAACGTGCTTCCAGGATATAAACCACAGCATTGTTTGACCAGCAATTAGAAACAGCCTTAATGTCCACACACAGGAAAATGTGAATTCATGATTCATACATAGAAAACAACAGTCATGAAAGTAACTGGAAAAGACTGAGGACCTGATAAAGTGTTTGCAGAAGGCAGGTAGAAGGGGACTCCCTTTGTGTTTAAAAAGTAAATATGATATGTGTGTGTGTCCATACATACATATATACATACATACATACATCTATGTAACACATAGATAGATACAAACATAAATAAGTGAATTAAAAAAAAATTGCATCTCACTTTTAGATGATGGTATAACAGCAATTTTTAAATTTTGTATACTTTTTTATAGTTTCTGTTTTTCCACAGAGAAAATATATTACTTCTGCATAAATTTTCTTTCTTTAATGAAATATCCCACTTTTACTTCTCGGGCCTGAATTTCCTTTCTTCCTTGCTCAGATTTGATGCCTAACCATGTGGTTAAAATGATTCCCAGCTGATTACGGCAGATGGGAAATACTTTTCTGCTCAAGATCATACTCTGGGCCCTCACTCCTTTTGCCACTGTCACTGCTGCTTCCTGACATGTCCTGTTGGTGTCTCACTAGCAAGCTGTTTGCTTCAGTCCCTCCATCCTCATGGCATTGCCTGAGGCTGTCACATGCCAGGAGAGCCACTGCCTTGAGGTCACCACTGACACTGAGCCATGCTTTCCTCCCCATCTTTGACCCCAGAATGAAAGTCCAGAAACCAGGGCCTCAGGATTTGGCTCGTATTTCAAGAGGTGAACACTACTTGAGACTGACAATAATGACCCTGGAGACCAAAGCAGGGAGACCAAGAAGTGTAAAGAGAGGAGGGAAGGGGTCCAGGAAAGCAATGATGGCACCCACTGAGGAAACTGGATGCCATGCTTGTGAGCACTGAGCTGGTCACCCCCACTCTGCGGACTCCCCCTCTCCCAACCTACCCTCAGCAAAGCCAAAGCCCCAGATCTCAGCCCAGTCAGCTCCCAACTACTCACATTCTCAGGGTTTTCTTTGCTTGCTTTCTGCCTCCGGAGATCTGCCCTGATGAATGCTAAGAAGAGAGAGTGACAGAGATAGTTGCTAAGCAGATCAGTGGTCAAGTTCATCCAAGAGAGGGAGCCCTTGTTTCGCTATGGGTCAAGGGTATCCCAGGCCTTCTTCAGATATTCTAGGGAGCTGAGACACTTGAAGGAGCCCAGGGATTGATGATGTCCCAACAGGCAGAAGGCAATGACACCAGCCTTCATTCACAAATCGATCACACTGGCCAGAGATCTACTCTTCCCAATAACCTCTACTTTACGGATTAGGAAACAGCCTCCCAGGGGCTGGTCCACAATGTCACAGTCTGGGATTCAAAGAGGGTCTTTTGGCTTCAAAGCCCAAACTCATTCCACCTAAACACCCTACTACCTCCCATTTGGCAACACGACCTCCCCTCCATACCAAGCATGGGGACCCCCAATCTGTAAGTTCATTTAGGACACTGGGGTACCAAATTACCTGCAGACCAAGCCCATGAGCAACCTGGGCCTCACTTTGCCTTCAGGCCCTGACTCACCAGTGAGGATTGCTCCCAGGGTGAGGAACGCACACAGGAAGATGTTCCCAGGCATGGTTCCGTAATTGTCAATGATCTGGCCCTGGGAGATGGTAAAGATGATCCCGAATACCTGAAAGGTCAAAGGAGAATGGTAAGAGGCCCAGGCCCCTAGCTCGGGGGAAATGAGCTGCTGTAGCATAGGATGTGCATCAGTCAGGCCAGGCAGGGAACAGAGTCACCGCTTTGGGGCCACCACCAAATAATAGCCCTACCTGGGCAGACACATTGAGGAGGCCAGAAGACATGCCTTCTGATTCCGGGTATGTCAGTTCCACTGCAAACTCAAATCCCAGGGGAAGATAGCCAGTCATAAAAAAGCTGAAGGCCAGAGCACAGAGACACGGTGATGGAGAACTTTCAGGGCCAGCCCAGTAGAGGCAAGGGTGAAGGGTGGGGGGATGGGGCGTGGGGCATTGGGGCACCACCTCCCTTAAAATTCCCTTTCTTGTTTCATGTCTTCCCATCAAGCCATGCCAGGCTTAGTGTGACTAGCCAGTTCCTGGGTAGTCCACCAAGGAGTGAGAGACCTGCCAGTCCACCAAGGTGTGGAAAACTGCCAACCAGGGAGCAGTCCATCTGCAGGCCTTCAAGGGGCTCCAGGGCTTTCTGCTTCCACATGCAGCCATTTACACATAGGGTACAGCCACAGACAGTGTGGTGTGTTCACTTGCTAGTATGTTCACTTCTCAGCTGTGTGTCCATGTGCTAGTATGCTCACTTCTCAGCTGAGAGACTCTGTGCCATGGGTATACAGGCCTGCTGTTGGAGTGGGGGTCCCTGGACAGTGATCTGCATTTCCATGGCTTTCTGGGACCTGGAAAGGGGCACTCAGACTCCTTGTTTCCTTCTAGAGAAAGACTCAGTTTCTTCTCTCTCCCTTCTCTTCCTCATGCACACACACACACACACACACACACACACAGGAAAATAACTGGGAGACAGAGCTGAGACTCCCACAGAAAGGGTACTGCTTCCTATGCTTTTTCATATACAACAGGTCTAGAATGTTCAAATTCTAATTTCTTGTGACACCCACCTTGCTGCTTTATCTATTATCTCTCCAGTCCAACCAGAGGCCGGCTACTCTTTGATTACAAATAAGGAAACTGAGGCTCAGAATGGTTGAGTGATGTGCCAGTGATGGCCCAATAGAGAATCAGCAGCAGAACTAAAACAGGGACCCAAAGTTCTGATCCCAAGGTTAAATAAATACTTTCAGTGACTCCAACTTGTCCCAGACAGAGCTAAAAAAGACTCAATAATTGTGGGCCTCTCAGAGGTCTGTGAAGGACATACTTCATTGCCAACAAGAGAGAGCCTGGAAGTCCCAAGTGACTTTTGAAGTACAAAATAAACTAAATGTCTGGGCACCATTGCCACATCTCCAGAGGTCAGTGAGAAGGCAGCAGAAAGATCTATAATACTTCCGAGAATATCAGCAGCCTGAGGTGGTACCTTCCAGTTAAACAAGAGGTGAAACTTACCCCATTGTGCCAGCAGTGATGAACACGACCCACAAGTAGCCCAGGTTCAAGGTGAACGTGTACACCACCATGCCCACCAGAGTCATGATGTAGACCACCAGGGTTGTCTCCCTACAAGCAGAGGCCAGAAGCTGAGGCATGTCCTCCGGATGTCAGCAGAGTTACCAAGTCATTCATCCACCCACCCCACAAGTCCCCATCAGGCAGGCCCCTGCTGTGTGTCAAGCCCTCTCCTGTGCACTGGGACATCTGCTCTCATAGAACTTTCTATCCAAGAAGCTGAATGAACAAGAACCAAGTGACCCACAAGTAACTACTCAATGAGATCGTGATCAGTGCTAGCGAATCAGACCAGGAGAGGATGCAGGAGAGAAGGCACCCACATCAAGTTCTACAGGTATGCAGGACACAGCCCTCACCCTCCCTCATGCCCAACCAAAACCACAAACAGTACGAACACCAGCTGTGGGTAGTCATCCAACTCGGCCTGATGCTCTGCCTTAAGACCCCAGGACAACACGGGCGGTGAGCTGACATGGGGGTTTCCTGTCATCTGCAAGTTCCTCCTGTGGCCTCTTGCACAAGCACAGCTTTTCCTGCTGAGTGTGAACTGCTCAGCGCCAGACAACAGGAACTGAGAGAGACACTCCCCAGTATTGAGCTAAGGGCTTGATTCTAAAGCCCAGAGAAACCTCCATCCACATGGTCCCCTCAGAAAGACCCTCAGCTATGTGCCAGCTGCCTTCTGGGCTCCCCCTGCTGGTGGCCCTCATGAGTGTCCTCCCTCATGGCCCACTGAGGACTCTGTTTTCCTCTCCTGTACAACCTGTCACTGGACACACACTCTGACAACCTCTGTCCTCCTGAGCATCACACGAACATCAGGACCCAAGGGGAAAGCCTGCACATGTCTCCCCAGAAGGCAGAGATGTGAAGGGGGTCCAGCAGAGACACGTGGTTACAGCAAATAAACAATAACATTACTGGGAGCCAGACATCCCTGAAGTACTTTACATGCGCTATTATTTCACTCCACCCTACGAAAGCCCTGCAAGAAATATATGATTACCCCTGATTTTAAAAAATGGCGAAACTAAGACTCGACCAGTTAAGTTATCCAAGGTCACCTGCTAAGTGAAAGACAGAGCTGGGATTTGAAACCTGTGGTCTTTGTGTCACTGCACACTGGAATGATAATATATGACATGGTGGCATCTTTGTGAAAGTTCAAGGCCAGAATCTCCCTTCCACCTGGTGCTTCAAAGCAGCTGTGAGGAAAAAGGATAAAAGCACTTCCTCCTGCCCTCCTATTCTCATTCAAGCCCCATCCCCCTCTCAGAAAGAAACTTCACACACAAAAGTCTCTCCCTGACCCCACTAACTCATCTCATCACATACAGGAACTCCCCCCCCCCCTTTTTTCTTAATTAATTTTTTCTTACATCATTGCAGTCCCTGTAGTTCCCCACCAGCACGTTACCCCCAAACTGTCATCATATACCCTTGTGTTCACCCTTTATCCAGCACCCCTCCCTGGAGGCTTCAGTTCTATGATCAGCTTGCTAGTTTTGACTTTTCCTTGACCTTTGTCTGGTTTCTCTAAGATACAGGAACTTTCTTTTGCTATTGTTGTTTAACCATTGCTTTATATAGAAAACCCATCTATAGCCCAGCCTGATATAAAAGGGACTAACCACTTGATTTCCAGTCTCCAAACTGAACTGAGCAAACCCGGGAGCCTTACAGGCAACCACACTGAAATGACCAAGTCATAGAAACCGTGCACCTCCCCATCATCCACCCCTCCACCCCCGCTCATCCTGTCTTAGCATGGGCGGTGGTGCTGACTGCTGGAACTAGGGATCAAGTGTGCAAGGAACTAGGAAGTGTCCTTCCCAGAACTTCCACTGTATTTCTGAATTCATCAGAATCATCTGCTGCCCACATCCAAGCCCAGCTGACATTCTAATCCCTCCCTTCTCCTGCCACAGAGGAAACCCAGCAGAAGGGGACACTGCTGGTCACTGGTTTCGGGGTATCCAGTTCACACTGCTCTCGCGTATGACCAAAGTGAGTAATTGAAGGGTGGAGGAGACAAGGTGGCAGCCAAGCTCCACCAGTAGTAATGAAGTCAACCAGACTCCCCGTGTGTTCCAGGCAGGGCCTCAATTGGCCTTTGACGAGTGCAGCCAGATGGTCCGGGTCTGCCCGGGGCCTCACAGAAGCGGCTTGTGTGGCAAAGAACAGGTCTGCCACTGTCCGTCGCCTCCAGACACTGGGAACTCTGGAGGCCTTGACAAAACAGCCCAGAATGCCACCCAGGCCCAGCACAGGACAGCCCTGGCAGCAGCCCCACCCACTAGCATTAATAGAGCACCCAGTGTATGCAAAACACTGAAAGATGCCGCAAAGGGAGGAGGCTGGGCCTCAGTTCTTCTGTGGACTTTTTCCAAGGCTGCCTACTGAAACAAGGTGCCCAGACTGCTTTTGACAAATGCAGACCCCCTAGGGAAGTGGCATCCATTGGGGGGCTTGGGGGGGGGAAGGAATCTATATATTTAATAAACATCCTGGATTAGCCAGGCATACACTAAATTCTCAGAAAGGCTGCTCTGGACTCTCAGAAACCCTAT
>PVHY01004755.1:63149-90549 GCA_004024945.1 Uropsilus gracilis
GGTTTCACTCATTTTACAAACGAGGAAACTGAGGTTCAAAGAAGATAAGTTTGAACTACCCCGGACCACTGAGCCCTCCCAGCTGCTGTGCCGAGACATTTGGAGCTTTATTGCAAATGAATATGTCATGTCCAAACATGGGTCCCTGATGATAAGCTGGAGAAGACCCACTTACTTGTAGGTTTTGGACCGATCCAGCCAGATGCCTGAGATCATGGCCCCCAGCATTCCAGCAATGACAATGGTCAGGCCGATTCTCCCAGCGTTCACTTCTTCCCCCTGGGAAAACCACGGTCCCAGGGAACACCCAGGGGTGAGACAGAACATCAGAGAACACAATCACAATGAGGCCAAGGGGCAAAGGCAAGTGACGCAGGCTCCCTTAGAGCTCACACTCAGAAGGTGCCAGGATGAGGCCTGCTGAGAAGCACTGGCAGGAAGACAGCTATAGAATAGCAGCTGCTCCCAGCATCATCTAACGCCAGAGCATAAACATGATCCTGGGGGCTGGGGTGAAGCAAATCCTGTCCTCAGAATCACTTTTAGTCTTCATTTTTAAGAAGCAGCCCCTTGTTTTATCTTATATCTTATCCTCGTTTCACAGAAGAGGAAACTTGAACTACATATACTCAAATATTTCATGCTTTGGTTTTGAGCTAGCAATTAGAAAGGGTACAGGAAAATGACAGTTACATATTTCTGAGAGCTTGTTCTGAGCGAGGTACCATGCTGACGATTTTACATCATCATCTCATTATTCACATCATTCCCGACCATGAGATTAGGAATCAATTACCCTCATTTTATAGATGAAGAAACTGAAACCCAATGAGATCAACTTACTGGCCCAAGTTCATGAGCCATGTATTAAGTGCAGAACCAGGATTTGAACTCTGACCCATCACATCAGAATACTAAAATATTTAGCCACAGTGGCCTCCTCATCTGCAAGTGTGAAATCCCCTTCTTCTCAAAAGAGGGTTGGACCTGGGATGACTGACTCAACACTTACTACCCTGTTCTCAGCCTTACAGTTTCTGGAAAGGTTTTAAAAAAATGTTTTCAGTTGAGCAACTAAGAATTAAGAATTAAACCTTAGCCATATTTAACAAATTAAATGTTCCATCTTTGATTCTACCTGTGTATATGTTTACTTACAATGTTGCCAGGCACTCCATATATGGTACTATTTACTTTTCTAATGCTAAAAAGAATCTTTCAGTAAGTAAACATACCTCATCTGCAGAAAAGAGAATGAGGCCTGAGAGATACCAATTGGTTTGCCCCAAAGTTTAGTAACAGGGGCGGGGTGAGGGGGATGTTGCTAAGACCCACACCTGTCTCCCTTCCAAATCCCATCAGCATACCACCACACTACATTGGCCGGCTGAAGTCAGGGGAGCCAAAAATTAGCTGCTGCCCCAGCTTCTGCAGAGACAGACCAATATCTCATTCTCCCCAGGGCCCAGCAAGTTTGGGAAACCCTCTTACCGGGTAGTGCAAGATCACCATGCGATTCAGCAGAGTGGACAAGGCATAAAAAGCACCAGCATTCAGACCTGAAGGAGGGAGTGAGAAGCACAGCATTAGGGTTAGGCTTCTGCTGGGACCATGGTTGCATCTCTCCTCCCCCACAGCAGTTCAGGAAGTCAGAAGTCTTGTCCCTGTTGTCACTGTGATTGTTGTCCTCAGAGAAGAAAATTCTAGGGAGTCTGAGGCTACTCAAAGCCTCCAAAAGTAACCATTTTCACCTTTTCTTAGCCAAACATCATTTGCCCTCTGATTCCTTTATGGACCCAGCATGCTTCCACTGTGCGACTCAGTGATCTTACCCTCTGAGTCCTTTATCTCTGCTCTAGAAACACAGGCTCTGGAAAGTACGATCCCCAGGTCTATATTTCTCTTAAGTGCTGCCTAGACCTCCAGGGGTCATCAGAATTCCTAGCCCCTAGCCACCCCCTCCTGATGACCTCTTCCATACCCAGACTACCCCATATCTCTGATACCTGACACCTCTCATTCCATGTGGCTTCCCACTTCTCTCTCCAACCCTCCTTCAACCTTCTTGATGCAATGTCACATAAAACCTTTTTTTTTTGGAGACTAGGTCTCCTATTTTTGCCTGTGGAACCACAGACTCACGTTGCCCTGGGTACCACAGACTCAAGAAATTCCCAGCCTCAGCTTCCCAGGTAGCTAGGATGACAGGCACACATCACCAAGCCCAGCTTTTTGGGGGGGACTAGGTCTCGCTATGTTGCCCCAGGCAGGACTCCAACTGTGATCCCCAGTCCCAGCCACGCTCCACAGGCTGGCACTTACAGGCATGCACCACTGTTCCTGGCTTGTCACATAAAACCTTATATTTGAAACCAGAATGGACCCTAAGGAGCATTTACTTGACTCTCTTATTTCATCAATTTATTCAGCAAGTAAATGAAGTATCTAGAAAGGACAGCGTGAATCTGTATCCACAGAGAATGAGGCTACCTGCCCAAAACCAAACTGTGTTAGTCAAGAAGATTGGAACTGACAAAAGATGGAGAAGCCCTGTGCCCTCCTCAGTAACAACTAAGATGATGTGATAATGGTGATAATGATGCCGATGATGGCAGCATGCCTGTAAGTACTAGATATTGTTCTAAGCACCTACAGTTCCTGTATCAGCACTAAACGGTAATACTATCACTCCAGTATTACAGATGAGAAAAATATACAAATTCTAAAAAACAAATACAGAGGTCACTCTGCAATGCCCACTGGGAATTTTTATATCATCGCTAAACATGAAAGAAGGTTCACAAGATTACTGCAATCGCACATTAGATCCACTCAGAAGACAGGACGCATGGGTCACTAGCAGGTGGCCTGGGGAGCTCCTCTTCAAAGAAACCAGTCCACAGGACCCCAGCCACTGGCTCTCAAGGTGATGACCGGGGTGGGGGAGGCAAGGAAAGAACACAACCTGATATTGACCTCACAAGAATCCCTCCTACCTGTAAAGACTTCATAGGCACAGCATACTGAGTCCCTGAAAAGGACAGGTCAGCAAAAAAGAGTTGCCCTCCCGAAGGAAGCACAAAGAATGGCTCCTACCAGACAGATTAGCACCCCAGTCTGGTTATGGTCCCATGTCGTTTTTATTAGAAGCGATGTTCTCTGAAGGTGGCTGATGTGCTCCCTTGATCAGGTTCCCAGCGGAGTGGAGAGTACATGAAAGTCAATTTCTCACACAAAATAAGAAAGGAAGTTTCGTGTGCTATTCCCATAAACACACAGGTAGCACACTGGAGCTGGATTTGAACCCAGACTATGGGTACCAGAATCCTTGCTTTTAGTCACTCCATCTTACATCCTTACACATAGATTCTCAGGTTCCTGACGGTTTCCTTGCCTCCCAGGGCCTCCCAGGGTCTCCCAGGCAGTCACCTCAGGGAAGCAACAAGGCTGGCTTGACGCTGCCTCTGGCAGCAGCACAGCCTACAGCCAGCAAACTCCCAGTGTCACCAAAAGTCACTACATGTCCCAGGCTGATATGGACTTTGAGGCTCTCGGCAATTTACCATCAATTAGCACACCTGACTAACCTTCACGCCACACACTCAGCTACCTGAAAACTCCCTTTGTGAGTCAAGCAGGCCCAGGAGACACATTCCTGAAAGGTGGTGAAAGTACGGCAGGAAAAGGATGAAAATATCCCTGCTCCAGGCCTCTCTCAGTCGCTGTCCAACACTGCAAAGGGCAAGGGACTGTGCTGGTCATCCCAGATCAGATCAGGTGGTAAGGCTGCCTGAGCTCCGGAGCCTCAAGTGGGATGAGGAGGGCAGAATCCACAGGGGACAATGGGAAGTTATCGGGGATGATTGTGTGTGGGGGGGGAAACACAGCTCCATTTCAAACACCTGGGGAAGTGTAGCCATTTCGTGATCCTGAAAAATGAAAGGAGGGGGGAAACAGAGTCCTTCAAGTCCCAGGTACCAGTCCCAGCTGGAGAAGCAAGAGAAGTGGACCTGCCTGCATTCCATGTTGTATAGGCCACCTGCTCACACTGCTCAGCCCCAAGCTCCCCGTGGTGCACTTAAAATTCAGTTCATGACATACTGTGATTTGTAGTCCAAGGTGGCTGCATATAAATGAGGACAGGGAAAATGGTGTTTCCCCTTCATGGAGGTGTATCCATAATACTTTTGTTTACTTGTAGAGCACTCCAAAGGGAGATAAATGCTATTGCTGTTAATTTGTTCAGTGGCTTTCCCAGACTAATTTTGTAAAGCCTGTATTCTTTATCACGTGCAGCCACTAAACTTTTTGGTCCATTAGCTTAGCAGTAAGCTAATAATTAGACAGATAGCTCTGTTTTTAAACCAAAGTCAACCTTTTTCAAGAGTGTGTTTGTATGTCTTACCTTCCACCCTCCAGCAGACAAATGACAACTCTGCCTTCTACTTCGCTTCTGGATTGCACAGCACCTCCAGGTAGGCGAGAGGTGAGAATTTAAGACTCTTAGCGCATGTGCACAATTCTGCATGTTTGTGTATGTGTCGACTTCTAGAGCCCTAAAAAGGTGCTAAAGCTTTTCAAAGCCCTCTGTAGCCATCTCCTTCTCCAGATTTTCCTTTTGATTTTCTTGTTTACTCCAACTGGCGTGACTGCCCTCTGAGATCTATGATGGTAAACAGTGCCACTGGTTAATTTCAATAAACACCCTGGAAATAGGGCTCTTCCCACTGAATAAGCTCCAGTTCAGTTCAAATAAAGGCAAGTCTTTATTTGAAATTTGTGAATGGGGCTCTTCCAGGGACGTACTAAATAGGACAAATCATGTACTAGGGGTGAAGCTTCAGGGTGGAATTCCACAATGGTTCTGCCCCTTCAGTGGCTGCAAGGTGGCTAGTTTCACAATTACTATGACTATGAAGCTGCTGGTTTTCACAGCTACTGCACATATGAGACTGCAGGAGGTCAAGGCTAACATGGATCCTGGGAGGGGAGATGGCATTAGACAAGTTAAAATTCAAAGCTCACCATTCTTACTGATATTTAGCCATAATTCTTGAAAAAATGTCTCTTGAATTATTGCAAGCCTTTGGCTAGAGCTCTGGAAAATTTTACTTTAACCATGCTTACTTTGACAATGGGTTCTCTTACTGCTTTTTAGAGAAATAGATTCTCCAAGGTCTTCACCATTCCAAAAGTCCTTCCCTATTTACTGCCAGTGTTATCACTTAACTGAACAGATAAGAGTGTCCAGAAGTACAGGAATGAAACCACGTTAGGAGATTAGAGACCATACAGGAACTAGTCATGCACGAGGGAAGGAGGAGTGGCTCTGCCTCCACAGCATGGCCCAGAACTGAGTTCCTCGAGAACAAGAGGCAACATTGTTCTTGACTCCTGTTTTTGCTTCTTCTTTTCACAGACCAGTCACCTGGCCCTGCCATCAGCAACCTCCAGTCCTGAAGACCACAGCTATGGAATGGGACCGCTGCGCTCTTGCTACCACCATCATGATTCTTGTACATTGGAAAAACCTACTAAGTGCTCATCTGCAGTGAAATTCCCAGGTAGAGCTCAAATACCCTGTTGTCAGATGCAATAGCATTTTATGGCAGTGAAAGTTCAATGCACTCAAGGTGTTTAATCTTAGGGAAAAGTGAAAGTTCTTGAAACCCATAGGACCCTAAAGGTCATCTGTGTTCACAAACCCTCCATAGTTTGATATTTCCCACAATATTCTGACCAAGTGAGCATCTCTTCTCCCTCCCGCTAAAGGGCAACTCATACCTTCTTTAGCTGTACATCTTAAATATGAGAAACTCTGTCTACATATTGGGGATGAATGCAGAAACATACTTGGAGGCAAATGAGAAACTAGGGAGAATGAGAAAAGGAACAAGACCATTAAGACTAATCTGGGGCTGAGCACAGTGGCATGTGCCTTTAATAGCAGCCTATGGAGCGAGGCTGAGACTAGGAATCACTTGAGTCTATGGGTTCAAGACCTGCCTAGGGCAACATAGTGAGACCTCATCTCAAAAAATAGCTGGGCGTGGTGGTGCGCACCTGTAATCCCAGTTACCTTGGAGCTGAGGCTGGGGAACGCTTGAGCCTGTGGTTTCCCAGGCAAAATAACAAGATCCAGTCTCAAAAAAAAAAAAAAAAAAAAAAAAAGACTAATCTGGTGTTCAGGAACTATAGCAGATGAGAGGACATCTGACTCCTGCTTCTTCCTAAGACAGGGTGTACTTCCTTGCAAGGAGGACTCCCCTTCTTATCTAATGCCTCAGCAGATAAACATTTTAACTGAGATAAAGGGCACTAGGAAAAATGGAAGCCAGGCACAATTCAAGGACAGGAAATCGGCAGTTACAGGACAGTATTAAAGGATATAGTCATTGGAACCAGATAAAATTGTACTTGAACCCTGGTTGTGTGAGTATGTGCTAGTTACCTAAACTCTTTGTATTTCCCTTTCCTTTCCTGTTAAACATAATAACTATAGTATCTATCTCACACTGGAAGAAATTAAATAAATTCATTCAATCTCAATATTCCCCCCTATGGTTATTGAGTATTTTATACTTGTTGACTCTTGATTTTAACCAAACTAACAGGTGAATTTATGGTCAACCATAACTGGACAACAGTACAGCTGGTTGGTGCTGTGAAAACTCTCTTCAATGCTGTGAGCTCTGTTCTTGCCCTGGTCTGCTCCAAAATTCTTCATTTAAATTGATTATATATTTTTTTCTTACATTGTTGTATACTCCATAGTTCTCCCACCACCACCATGACACCCATGAACCATCGCCATGACCCCTTATGTTAATCCCTTTACTGATTTTATCCTCTCCCTCCCTCCCTCTTGCTGTTGCTTCAGTTCTGTTCTCAGTTTGCTGGTTTTAACTTTTTCCTGTCCTTTTGTTTGATTTTGCTATACCCCCGTATAAGTGACACCTTCTGGTATTTATCTTTTTCTAATTTCCACTAGTGTGATTCCTTACTAAGGGTTGAAAAATGGTGAAAGGAACATGCTGGAACAGAAAGCTCATATACCAGCAGGAAGATTCAAGTTTATCTTATGTGTCCAAAGGCAAGAAAATGAAAAGAAGGATATTGTCCTGTATTCAGGTAAACAAGGAGTTGGCATTGAAAGGCACTTCTCATAGCAAGGCTTGTGTTTGACTTCTTTCATTCATTCACTCACTCAACAGCTGCTGGAGTGAGTATCCACAGCCAGCTGGTCACAGCTGGGCAGTTGCAGAAATAAAAGATAAATCCCGTGCTCGGCAAGTTCAGTCTACCAGGAGACAGGTGAGAAAACAGCTTAATTATTGAGACAGACCAAGAACAGCCTAATAAAAAGAACAGGGCACCTAACACAGCCTTCAGCAGTGAAACCAAGATGATACATCATGGAAGCTCAGTGCACACTTGTCAGAGGACTTGATGTGGGAAGGAAAGATCTGCTAGGTGAACTTTACAGGACATGCAAAGGCCTCAGATCCTGACTACTGGACTCTAAGAGACAACTTTACACACACTTTGGGGAGCTGGAAAGATTAAGGTCCACCGACAGATCAGCCCCCCCCCCCACCAGTACCACACTTCCATGTGGAGGCTTGCTGTTGCACACACCTGTACCTTACCGTAGGTGATGACAAGCAGCACGAAGTTCAGGTTTCTGAAGAGCCGGACAAATGAACTTAAGTATGAAGCATCAGGGGATGCCAAGGCATAACTCAGGGACTGGGCTCTGCTGGGGGGATGTTTTGGCTTCTCCTTGAATACTGAAAGGAAAAAACAGAGAGATCACGGCAAATCCCCACCAGCTCACCTCCCCAGAGCTGATGCATGAGCAAGAGCAACTCCACCACCTGAGGAGGAGTTAAGACTCTGAAAGGAAATAATAATTCTTCAGTTAAATCCTTTATAGTTTCCTCTCTTGAAGCTGCTTCTCACTGTGGCTAAGTGGTTTAATACTTTTTTTAATGGCCTTTGGAAGCTTGCAATTATTGGGTCTCCTGGGCAGTATTTAAGGATCAAGGAGTCTCAAAATAACTAGCAAATAACATAGTGCAGAGCACTGGGGAATAAATGCCAAGTAACTCGGAGAGGAAGTGTGAACTGAAGATCTGGGTGAGTGAGCCCCGTTAATGGCCTAGCACCTGCACTCTTCCTGCGGCCAAGGCATCCTGTTGCCTATGCTGGGCAGAGTCTGACATGCAGCAGGCAGAAAATATTCCCAGAACAGGAAAAAGGGATCCTCTTCTGTTGAAAGAAAGAGAGCCCATTCCTAGCTTCTCAGGTTTGATCAGACAGCTAACACATTCCCAAGGAACACTCGGTAGGAAGGACCAGGGAGGGGTCGTGGGGGAGCCGCTCCTTTTGTAAGCTGTTTTCAGTACAGCTAGCATGACCATTTGGACTGTGCTGACTGCCATTCAGTTCTCTGGGGGGCAGAAGAATTTTGCCAGCTTTTTGGCTACAATGACCTCCCATTTGGGTCCAAGCAAGCATCACACAACCTCCTGCCCCCACACCTCAGGAGAGCTCCTCGCAGGTCAGTGGACTATCTGAGTTAGCAGAAGCTCTGGAAACAGCCCTAGATAACTCCACACAATTGGAAACCTCTCACCCTCTCATTGTCTCGCCTGTTCTCCTCCCCTGACGTCAGGGCAAGGAAAGCAAGAAAGGAGCCCACATATCTCCACAACAGCAGGTGTTTGCTCAGAATATGGCAACCACATACCAGATAGGATTGCTCAGTTCTTAACTAGCTACTATCTGTGTTTGATAATAAAATGCCAAAATGTAGACATATTCTATGCCTGCAGAATTTCAGCTGCAAATAACCAAGCCCTCATCTGTTCAAACACAAGAATTTGGAGCTGGGAACATCACAACCTGAGCCTCAGAAGTCTGGTTGGCAGGAGAATCCCTGGCTGCATGGTTCTATCCTGCTCTCTTGCACAGTTTCACAGCTCCTCATCTCTCCAGGAACATCAAGTCCTGTCCTGATAACCTGCCAGCTTCTTAGAAGCCACCAGGCAGCCCTTCCTCAGGCTGGACCCAGGGGCAGTTGAATGAGACACATGATTATGAAATTGTTTTAATCTGGGAATGAGGTCAGCAAACAGGAATGAAACCTTTAACATCTAAGATGGAACACTTGGACATTTAAAAGAAAACTAGTTAACCTTTAGACAGGTGACTAACTAAAAATGAAAGCCACAACTACACTGTCTTTTTATCATAGTCCAAGAAATATCACTCAGATGATTTACAAAAAAGTGGAAACAAAGGAATATTAACTAAGTCCTTCGATGATTAAATGTATAGGTGCATGAATTATTAAAAGTAGGTATCTGAGGTTGATTAACTGGCACAAGATTAAATTAGTGGTCATTCTTTTCTTTACAATCTTTTGTATTTTCTAGATTTTTCCATACTCAGCATATGGTGTCATAACTTTCAAAAATAAATTTTAAAAAGGCGATCCCCAATTATTCTTGGGTAAATTAATGAGATTACTCATGTTTGCAAGTCAATTTTATCTTGCTATGTTAGTATAAATTTAGAGCATGGAGCTAGACAAGTTTAGGCTCGAATCCATACTCTGCCGCCACCTACTATCTAATCTTGAATAATTTACTTAACATCTTTAAGATTTATTTTTCTGTTTGTTGAATGAGAATGATAATGATATGTTACCCCTAGAGGTATAGAGGATTAGGCATGCCTGTGTTACCACAAGTGCTCACTGGAACTTACTCAAGGGGATAACAGTCTGCAAGTTAAACTCTGCTAAGTTTGCAAATGAAAACTGGTTAATATTGAACCACTAACAAGATGCACAGAGCAGCTGGTATTGTTCTGGGTGCAGCTGTTCAGGTTAAAACAGCTGAAGACCATTAACAGTCTGGTTTCCAGTTTCTGTAAATGTCCTGATATTCAAGAGCCAAGTACCAGGGCCGCACCAAAGTCAAAGTCAGCAGCACTTCCCCACCTCTGTTTCTTCCCTAAGCCAGTCCCCCATCAGTCCTCTAATGACCTTACCATGACCTTACCAATGATGACAAGGATGAAAAGCAGAGTGGCCACACCTCCTACTATGTAGAACATGATGCTGATGTGGTAGGCGAGCTTGTCATGGTCACTGATATTGGGTACCAAAACAGGAGGGACCAAGAACCCAATTGCAATTCCAAGCTACAGAAGACAAGAGACAATTGATCACAGTTACCAGTGGCCAAGAGGTGGCAGCGCAAAGTTAGAGACTCCTATCAGGAAACATAATCCCAACGTCCACTCCTTGAGGGAGGCAACCTCCCTCAAGACACCGGAGTGATTTCTTTTAACTGACAATTCAACTTAGACACACACCCCTCACTATTAACGACCACTGAAAATAATTGCATTTGGAGTTCTCAGTGTAGACTGACTTCTCTAGCTACAAATTAATGACCAATGGTTTCTATAGTTCCTTCTCTATAGTAAACAGTGTTGATTTTTTTTTCTCTTCTGTCATTTATAGTCTTAATTTCACTGAATCTTATTAATCTGGAGTTGACAGACCAGCTGGGGTTGGGGGGAGAATTTTGTAGTACAACAACCGCAAGAACATGAATTCAGTAAAAGACCCAAGTGTGGAGTTGTGAACACAGTACAAACATGTATACTTAAGTTCACTGTGTAAATAACTTAGCAATTTATAAAGCATCTAAGGTGTGAAGTCACAGGCAACTGCATAAATTTATACATACAAGACATGAGCACATACAGATTGAGTATACACACGCGCGTGCGCGCGCACACACACACACACAGACAAGTGCATCAACAAATTAAAACGTCTCATTATCTGCAGTGGAGCTCAAATTCCAGTGACTTGACAGATAACATGACTTGGGTGTTTTCAAGGTCATAAAGGCCTTGATTCAGTAGTGATAAGCTGTGACGCAACTCCTGAGAGCTATTCTCTGCACATAATATACTAAGGCAGGAACTGGAAAATAGCCTGTGTGCTCAGGTAAGTTGAAATGTCAAGCATGAGAAAAGGTAAGTTGTTTGTCTTCCTGTCCCACTTTGCTGAAATTGAGAGGACCTGCAGTAGCAAAGCAATATGCTTTCACTCCCCCCTTCCTCAGCTTCCTCTCTGCTATCTTCATTGGTTTTCCAGTAGGTCAATTTTAACCACTCAGGATGGCCACAGGTGGGTCTGAGGTCACAGAGGTCATTAATGATGGATTTGGTGTCTCGTTTTACCTATCTCTGCCAGCGTGTAATCAATGTATCAGGCAGGTTTTTCAAAGCATCTATATGTAAAAAATTTCCCATTTGATTTTTAAGAAGTACCAAGATGTCCGACAGGTTTCCTGCCTTCAAGAAGCTTTATAATCTAGTGGGGGAAGCAGGATAAGGAGGATTAAACACAAATGTGAAGCAAAACATCAATGAAAAATCTATGGGTTGCAATTAGAGATTGTAGTTAGAAAGCCCCTTTGTCATCCTCTATGACAACTGATTAGTAGAGACTTGAACAGAGCCTTGCTGAGGTTAAGAGATTTATTCAGCCTTACGCACAGATCTAGTTGAGGTAAGAGAAAAAGATCTTGGGCTGCAGCCAGAACCTTCTCCACTGAGCCTGGAAGTGCCCTCCAAGGTTAAGAACTTGGGGAAAAGGTACAAGTGAGCTTTAAGAGAAAGTATTTCATGTCCTCGGGGTGTTTTCAGATGCTTAGTCACACTCTGGTCAGTGGACTCTAGCTTTTTAACTGCTGATCCCCAACTCTAAGATTGAGGGTCAGAACCAGCTGCAGGTGGGAGAAAGTCAACGCTCTTAGCTGGAACCTGGACCCACCACAGGTCAAAGCTGACTCCCGAAGGTCTTTGGAGGTGGAGATCTAGAAGTTAAATAGAGTTTCAGAAGGTTCCTTTTGCAAGATTAAGGAAAGATATGGGACACCCTCCCAGGCTCTGTGGTTCTTTCCTAAAAGGATGATAAAAACCCAGGTCCCTGAAACCCAATCACCAGTAATATACCTTGAGAAAGTGGTCTACACTACCTTCCTGACTCCTCAGAGGCCTGACAATTCTTTCTACACACTGAGAGAGTGCCTTCCCCTCCCTGACTCCAGCACAGAAGCCCTCTCCAACCAGCAGGTTGGAGCTCCCAGCTGCAGGATGCTCAGTGCAACCCACTGGAGAGCAACCTTGTTGATGGGGCCTTAGAGCAGACATGGAGGATGGAAGGTCTCACAAGGACAAAGAATAGAGGGCAGGGGTGAATAATAAATTCTAACTAAGTCAGATGTGGAAGGTTCCAGGAATCTCAGGTGAGTCAGGGAAGATTATCAGCTAACAGTGGGGGCAGAGAGAATTACCCATCTGATCTTACAGGACCACCCAATTTGACCCCACAGCTACAATAAATCTCTCAAAGAATTTTACAAAAGAATGCCCTTGCCCTGGCAGAAAACAGCTCTTGCTTTTCAAACTGCCCGTCTGCATCTAAGCATGTGTCTCTCTTTTTTTGTGTGTTTTTTTTTTGTTTGTTTGTTTTTATTTGAGACTAGGTCTCGCTATTTTTGCCCATGGAACCCCAGGCTCTCGTTGCCCGGGGTACCACGGACTCAAGCAATCCCCAGCCTCAGCTTCCCAGGTAGCTGGGATTACAGGTGCGCACCACCACACCCAGCTATTTTTTTGGAACTAGGTCTCGCTACAAGCCCCAGATGGGACTCGAACCGCGATCCCTAGCCCTGGCCGCTTCATAGGCTGAAGCTTACAGGCACGAGCCACCGTGCCCGGCATATGTGTCTCTCTTACCTTGTTCTCCTTTCCTCAAACCTGCTGTGCGCTGATAAATGTCTGCTGAATTCTTCTTCAGAGGGGCCCAAGACCCCACACACTGAACCCCATCATCAGAACTCCATCACTGGTGCAGAGTAACCTTTCTCCAAGGGGACCCTGGCTTTGAAACTACTTTCATGCCCAGTGTGGAAATTGAGAACATAGGACTGAACTGTCAGTGGCTGTCTCTCTGTGTTTTCAAGACATGTTTTCCTGCTTCTTGAGGGCAGTGTTTGGTGGGATGCTGGGCTCAACTCCCAGCTCCTAGATCCTACATCTTCCCCTCGGTAGAGTCTCTGCAATACTGGCTGGCTGGAGAAAGGGACAACTGAACATTAGTGGGAAATCTCACCACAATATCACATAGGTCTGCCCATCAGGGTTCAGGTTCTTTACACAAATCACATTGCAGCTACAGTAAAAAATAAATAAATAAATAAATAAGAAAAGCCACAGTGTATGAAAATCAACACATAAAGGAGTATGGGAAGTTTGCCCAATGGCTGAGAATTTCTTGAGCATTGGCTGTGTGCTGGCTCTCCAACATACCTTTTCTTTTTTTTTAACCTAATGGCACTTTGCAACAAAGGAAAAAAATGAGAAAAATTGATAGCAGACTGCCCAGGTCACGTGCAGTTAGTTAGCAGAAGAGCTGGGTTCCTATACCAGTTCTGTTTGACTCCAGATCTGAAACTATAGTGGATATTTCTTATCTCAGCCTATCTTGCAAGAATAGGAGGGTAGGACAAAAATACCTCTACTCATTTTAAAGAAGGAAAAATAAATTGATTTTTTTATGATCTCACAAGCTGTTTCGGAGTCAGACCAGAGAGTATGAACTGCTCTTGAGGTGACATCTCATCATCTGGAAAGAAAAGAGTCATGACAATGTAACAAAGTTCCCTGGCTCATGGCTAAGGGACCACACTCAGAAGCAAGGGTCTCTCAAGGTGTTGCATTATAGACCCAAATTCCAACTGCATCATAATCTAGCAGAGTGCAGCCCATCACACTCTACCAAGTTCCATTTTCTGCATTTGATCTTCACCTTTGGGCACAAGCACTGGCTAAAGCTTCATCCTTGGGGAGACTTACTTGGTTTCCAATCTCCTACCAGGTGACCTTGAAATCAGGTCAAAAGGTGCAAAAGCCACCAACCAATAGGCTACAGGTCCGCTTCACCTGCACGCAGCAGCCACCACTCAAAACGCAGTTCAACATGGATTTTATTCACAAGGGAATATCAACAGGGAAAGTAAAAAGTCCTCAAAGCCACAAGCAGCCAGTCATCTTACCCTAGCCACCATTCCCAGTTCCAAAGGCCCCAAAGACACATGTCCACGATGGTCCCTCCATCCCCCCTCCCCTCCAAACCTGAGGCATGCACTCTGCAAAGTTCCAGTCCCTCCTGCCTCCTCCCTCTCCAGTGCTTGGAGCCACTCCACCTCTCCAAGGTGCCCCAAACTCCTCAAATGCCAATGCACAAATCAGCCCTCCAAATCCCTGGCCTTCTCCAGGCACCAGCCCTCCACAACACCCTATTGCTGCTGCACCACACTCTTCACACTAGCCACCCCCACCCCATGCCAGCCACCATGGCCCTCTGCCACCACCAGCTCATTCCTCCAGGGGGCCTCTGCCCAGACTGGTCACTCAGGCTACTCTTTACCCGCCTTCTAGTCTCTCCTCTCCTCAAAGTCTGTCTCGCTCTAGTCTCCGCTCCTCTCCTTCTATCTCTATCACTCTCTCTCCCCCCTCCCTTTTTCCCAAAAGCCAAAGCTCCAACCTCCCTCTACACACCCTCCGGCAACACACCCTCTCCTTCAGGGTCCATATCTGGAATCCGCAACAAAGTGAAAGTACCCCTCCTGCCTAGGCCTCCTTCACTTCTGCCGGCCCCCCAGACACAGCCAATGCAATGACCAAACTTTAATACTGCCCATATTGGGGTCCCAGCTTCAACCTCACATTAAACCGGTTCTTTTTCAAAACCTGGTGGTGTGAATTTTGGTCTCTGTGCCATTGAGTAGGAGGTCCACATCGATAACAGATCCTTACTATGCTCATCTTGACACCTCCCGTAAAGTGCTAGTGTGATAGCAAATGAAAAGTCTATACTTTCACCCATCTGTGTTGTCATGCATTTTACAGGACGTCTTGAGGGTAAAAACCAGAGGCTGGCAGTCCAAGTCAGCCTAAGATTAATTCCAAGAGACAGAAGGAAGCAGCTCTGGTATCTTTCCCCCATTCACAAAAAGCCAGAGACCCAGGCCTGAATGTAAATGACTGGAAGTCACTGGTAAGTGGTTTAGTCTTAGCTATGTCCTAGCATTTTTTGTAGTGTTAGCATCTTCAGTAAAGCAGTGTCATGGCAAAGATACAATGCACAGTCAAAATATGTCCCAGACTCCGTTCCTCAAGAACTTCTTACAAATCGCTTTTAAAGTAGGTTGGATTCTCTTCATTTTTCCATAGCCCCTAGCAGTGTTACCCAATCCTGCCTGAAAGCAAAGGTCACCAGTTGCAAGCCAAGGTCTGGAGTGGATCCTGAGGACCTGCAATTTTCCAGTGCAGGCAATCCTTATCACTCACCCAGGAGGTGAGAGAACCTGACCTCAGAAAAAGTAGGCTTATAGGTGGCTCTGCAACCAGTCACTCTCCACTCTGCTGCTAGTGGTATTTGAAAAATGAGATCCAATGAAGACCAGGCCCTTCCTAAAACCCTGCAGTGACTTCCCTTTTATGATACTATGGTTTGCAAGAATTCTTTTTTTGGTCATAGTTATGTGGCCTTAGTTCATAGATCCTGCCTCACAGCTCCCCGTAAAGCCTACAGATTTCCTAAGTGTTGAGGGAGTTAAATGTTAAAAGAAGGCAACTCTTAGAAAATGCCTGAGAGTGGGGGACCAGTCACCAGAGAAACCACTAAAAAGAATGGAGGGTTGGAACTTGCAGTCCCACCCTCTCACCCACTGGCACTCCTGGAGAGAGCATGGATGCACCATAACTTTTCCCCATGCATTACTCCATGTTTCTCTTCATGAGGCTGTTGAGTTGCATCCTTTCTAAGAAGACAGTGAACCAGTGTGTAAATGGGCCTTTTTTTGTAAATTAACCAAACTCAAGGTAGGGGAGTCATGGGGATCCTCTGATAGCAAGCTGGTCAGACCGCAAATAATTTGGGTTGGTAATGGACATGTGAACTCTGAAGACAGGTAATGGGCACCTCCATGGTCAAGAATCCAGGGGCTTACTTGCATGGGGCTCTCCATCAGTCTGAACTTAGAAGAGTGGGCCTTAACTTCCAGAAATCAGGTAGCTAACATCAGAAGTGAAGTGAAATGCATTAAACATGATCTGCATGTGAAGTCATCTGCCCTGGCCAACTCTTTGTTCCCTGAGCCCTGCAACATCAGTCTTTCAAATGTCCAGAGTCCCCAGGTGCCTGCAAACTACAGGATTTGTACCAGTCCCTGTGCCTACATTAGAACACCCACCCTTCCCTGCTTTACTTAGTAAATGTAGCTACCCTTCAGGCCATGTCCTCTTCCTCAGGGCACCTTTCTCTGGTCCCTCTGGCAAGAGTGGATCCCCAAGTAGGGACATTTACATTTGTATGAGTGGTCATTTAACATCTGTCTCCCTATCTAGACTAGAAAGCCATGAGAGGGGAGCTTACATTTGTCTCTGAATTCCTGCCGTAACAATACTAACCACAGTAAAATGTACAGATTTTTCCATGGACTAGCTCAGCCTTCACAACCTCAAAATGGGGTTCTAACATAATCCCTGTTTTAAAGGTGAGGAAACTGAGTCAGAAAGGAGCAGCAACTTGCCCAAGGTCACACAGCTCTAGGCAACAGAGGTGGAGTTCAAACACCCAGAAGTTCTAAATCCAGAACCTACATGCCTAATCACCATGGTTCACTTCACACCAAAAGAAGGTGCTTAACAATAACAAGATCAATAAAAGGATGGAGAAGCAACCTGGGATGCTCAGTTTTCATTTTGGTTTTACTGCTCTCTTTCTGCCAAGTCAAGGCTGCTCTGTCTACATGCTACGGCACTACCACTCCTGCACACTTTCACAACAGATGTCACCGCTGAGAACACCTGGGCAGCCCAAGGCTTCTGGGTACCAGAAAAAGCTGGATTTGTGCAACACATGCTCTGACAGTCTGATTCATGCATCTGTCAGAGCAAGAATAAAGCCAGAAAATCACGGAAGGCCTGTTGGGTAAGATGCCATACCTAACCCGAACATGACATAACATGACACCCCCATGTGTGTTACACTGACTCTGGAAGAAGCAGAAACACCACCCCCATCACCATCCACTGTGGGCACACATAAAGCCCCCAGTCACAACTGGACCAGCGCCCTGGCTCAAAGTTGCCCTCCCAAACCCTGCTTGCTCGTGAAAATGCCCTGACCATTGAGGGTGAGCCCTGGCACTTCCACTAAAGGCTAGGAACTCTGGGTGAACACAGTGATGAGGGCTTCCATCCTAACAGGACAGGGCTGCTGCTTTCCACCAGACTCTGTGCTCGGATCCCAGGCCTCCCTGTCTCCTGACCCCAGGTCATTGGAACAGACTGCTCTTCTTAGGAGAAGGCACCTACCTCAGCAAACAGGTTCTCATCTACCCAACTTCATTCCTCCTCTCCCCATTCCTCCCCCAGGCAAACGTGCTATTCAGAGAAAGGTTAATCCATTCTGGCCCCAAGACTGGCCCCCATCCAGTTGAGTCAATTGCCTCACTTACCTCCCTGGGGCATAAGCCACCAGACCAGAGCTGGCCATGTCTCTTAGATATCAGGATTCCCTGGTGCTGAGGCACAAAAATGTCCCCTGCATAGAGTCTCTGTACTTGATGATTGACTCTGAACTGGGCTCATGATGGTCTAATGTGGGGCTCTCCTCACTACTGAAGGACTCCCTCCCATGCTCTTCATTCTCAGATGAATCCCCCCTCTCCTCCATTTCAGCTCAACATTCCTCAGAGATGTCGAGACTCCCATGCAGAAGTTGGTTAAAGGCTCCACCTGAAGCAAGTTCAAAACCCAGCTCTACCAGCTACTTATTTCATGTCAAACTTTGGCCTCGTTAGGTCAAAGGTTGAGGTCCCTTTTCAAATTAGAGACATTTAAAAGGTAAATTGGGGTTCAGTCTAGCTTTCCACACACCAGATTTGCTGAAGGCAGATCAACCCAACCCAGCAATGTTAAGCACACAGCAGGAGGTCAGTCCCACCTGGAAGGGTGCGCTTAGACAATGGGTGACTGGGTACACAAGTGTATCTGCACATCTCTGGGCATGAGCAAAGGTCTAAAGATGTAAAAATGACTCTGGCACTAAGGCTCACAGAGTAGCATAGTTCAGGAAATCTTAAGCTCCATGGATAGATATAGGGAAATGTACTCTATAAAGGGTCATTGAATTTATGGGCATGAAAATATGCTAAAAAGATCATACACCTGCTTTTCACTTCATACAAAACAGCAATCCCTGGGACTGCGTGGCAATACTGGTGCCTTGGGTGTGTAGACAGCTCACCAGTAAAGCTTCCCTCTCCAGGAACATGAGAATATGGACAGTGGTCCAAAGGGATTACACACTGGTATGTGCGTGCAAACACCAGAGACAGTGCCATCGAGGTGTGTTTACACACTCCAGCATATCCTTCTGATGCTATCAAGACCTTGCTCTCTTCTTGGTGAGCGCCAGATGTTTGTTGGCTTGTAAGTGGCCAATCTAGGCAAAAAGCGGCCAATCTAGGTAAAAAGATACACAGACAGGAGCTCTAGGTGCCAAATGTAAGGGCTAGATTAGGGGGATGATGTCCTGCAGAAAGTCACCTTTGGTCCTGCAGAGGTAACTCAGATGGGGTGCTGGGTGTGGGTGCCCTAGAAAGAAATAAGAACAAGGTGGCTACTGGGGAACCAAAACACTGACATTAGACAATACACGAGCCAGCACGAAGCACCAGTCAGAAAATGCCTCAGTCAGAGATGATGGCTTGCAAAGCCTGCTCATGTGACTGGATTTTTTGAAATCCCCAAACACATGTCTTTGGTTTCTGTGGAAAAGGTCAACTCGGGATAAAGACAGCAGACTTTCAGGAGCAAAACCAACAGCACTGATTGGAGGGGAAATTACTCATAAAAGGGGTTTATAGATTTAAAAGGCTAAACTTAGGTCTCTAAAAATTTAGGAAGCAGGTTCACAACTGGTCAATTCTAGATTTCTTAGAACTTCTTCCCCAATCATGGGTTTAGTCTACAAATCTAAGCTGATGCTGGGGGTATCACCCCCACACTCTTGGGTTTCCTCAGTCCTATAGGGGTGCAGGGAGAGGTTAGGGAAATTCAGGAAGCAGTGGCCAGTGATGCAGGGCTGGCCTGCAATCACCACTGTCCAGGGAGGAGAATAACAACAGCAGCTGATACATCGTATTCACTATGCCACAAATGCTGACTTCCTGAACACTATTAAGCACCATTTAGATCCCTGTTTTAACATGGAGGAAACCAATATTTAAGCAGCTTGTCCGAGGTCATGTAACTGCAAGTGACAATGTTGGACTTCAAGTTCAGGCCATCTGTCCTTGGCCCGTACCAGAGCCTGTACCAGAGCCTGAGTTAACCAGAAGGTTGAACTCAGGCCTTGGCTGCTTTTCAAACTAGAAAGAAGGAAGGTAACACATAACAAGCACCTACTATGTGCCAGTCAGTGAAGTAAATGATCTCTCGTGTTATTTTATCTTCACTTTCACAACAACCCTCTAAAGTAGGTGTTAGCTGGGTATGGTGGCACGTGCCTATAATCCAAGCACTGGGAGGCAAGAGGCCCAGGATCGCTTGAGTTCGCGGGTTCAAGACTACCCCAGGCAACATAGCAAACCTGGTCTCGAGAAAGCAGCCAGGGGCAGTGACGGGCACCTGTAATCCCAGGTACCTTGGAGCCTGAGGCTGGGGATTGCCTGAGTCCACAGGATCAGGACTACCCTGGGCATAGTGAGACCTAGTCTCAAACAAACAAACAAATAATAAATAAATAAATAAATAAATAGATAGATAGCTAGATAGACAGACAGACAGACAGACAGACAGACAGACAGACAGACAGACAGACAGATAGATAGATAGATAGATAGATAAATAGATAAATAAATAAATAAATAAATAAATAAATAAATAAATAAATAAATAAATAAATAAATAAATAAATAAATAAATTAAAAAATGAAAATAAAGTTGGTGTCATCATCTCTGTTTAGGTATTCACACATGAGAAAACATCTTTCATTTACCCAAGATCCCCCAGCTTTTAAGGGCACAACTGAGATCCAGAACTGAGGATATCTGGACTCCACAACCTTGGTGAGCAGGGCAAATGCCATGCAAGTAATTACCCTCAAAAGACCTGAATCCCTCCAGTCCCAAACACTAGGTCCTATCCCTGAGGTGCCTGTGGTGTCAAGCTGTGGGGAGGATGCTCTGGCGAGGCATCTTAGGCAGTCTATTTTGCTTAACCACTTACTTACAATCAGTGGGATGTCTTGGTTTTACGGAATGCTTAGTTTGGGCCTTTTTCTAGTCAGGTCCTGTCTTCCCAACTACACTGTAAGGACAAGGCTACTAGGTAATATTCCCTTACATGACCCCTCCCCAAGAATAAAGTCAGTGCTCAGAGACTAGCCGGTGAATAGAGAGATTACTCTTAGAATTGCACATTTCAACCCAATTCAAGTATTTCCAGTCTCCCCTAGAGCAAACAAGTTGGTCGCAGTTTGCTGTGTTCTAAGAGTTGACTGCCAAAAGAAAGCAGATATGAAGTGAAATTACAAAAGAAAGATCTTAGATGTGGGGCCTCCCAAGATACAAGGAGTCCCCTAGAATGCAGACAGATCAACTTCCCACCCTCAGACCTACACTCATTGCTCTCACCTGCTGATAAAAAGTACCACACCAGAAAGGAAGGAGGCAAGAGCTTGTACCACTGACCTCATTGATAGTCTAATATACTTTACTCTTGACCTACAACCGTGGTGCAGGCTTTCCTCCTGGTCTTTGGGGGAACAAGATCGCTGAAGAGCAAAGGTACAGTAGGCTGTAAACAGACAGGATACTAAGTTTAGGGGAGGGATCTGAGTTCTACAGGGAAATACTTTTTTTTGATCTGGAGAGAAAGGGATGCTAATGAGTGCCTTCTCTTTTTAGAAGCCTCCAATGTGTCCCTGCTTTTAGTCTTGAACTCCCCTCCCTTTAGGAGGTTCCTTTTGCAACTGTCCTCAGTCTAGATCTACTGAAAGAGCAGAAGTGGGGCCTCCTGTTTCCCTTTTCATCAAGAGCCAGCATGACTGCTGGCTTCCCCCTCAGAGTGATGACTGTCAGTGACCACAGGCTTCCAGGACTTCCCCAGAGACCCAGCTGAGAGAGAAAAACTGAGGTTTCTTTCAAATCACCAGGTCATCCAAGGTGGCAAAATGCAGCCTCACTTTCTCCAAGTTCAGCAGCTCTAAATTAGGCAGCGTGCAAAGCTCCATTCAAAGACGCTGGCACGTTCCACCAATGCTGTCCCAGATGCCAGCACTCTGCAGCCAGCAAGGGCCCCACGGTCCTGCAGGCTGCTGCTGCGCTCACCCTGACCACTCCCTGTCGCTGGCAGATGGTGGAAAACGCCCAAAGCGGAGAAGGTCTCTCCCTTGTTGCCCTTGTTGGAGATGTCACATACTGTCCTTTGTAAACGTAGCTTATGTGACAATAAATGTTTCTAATCCTACCAAGTTTTAGGTCTGGTTGGTCTTTCTTGATGCCCACCCTCTCCTTCCCATTTTCAGGGTGAGGGAGCCCAGGAATGACTCATGGGCATTGGAGGAGTTGTTTTTTTTTTTGGTTTTTTTTTGAGACTAGGTCTTGCTATTTTTGCCCGTGGAACGGCAGGCTCTCGTTGCCCAGGGTACCACAGACTCAAGCAATGCCCAGCCTCAGCTTCCCAGGTAGCTGGGATGACAGGCGCGCGCCACCATGCCCAGCTGTTTTTTGGAACTAGGTCTCGCTACTGGCCCCAGGCGGGACTCGAACCACGATCCCTAGCCCCGGCCGCTTCATAGGCTGAAGCTTACAGGCACGAGCCACCGTGCCCGGTGAGGAGTTATTTTTTTAGGCTGCCATGAGCAAGGCCCAGTTCCTAGTCCTCTATGGTAAGCCTCCAGAAATAGACGGGGGGGGGGGGGGCACAAGGCTTTTTCCTATGAATTCCACTTTGTGAGTTAACTAACCCTACCTGTGACCTCAAAGAGAAATCTGGAGAGAAAAGGAAATGAAAACCTTGCACTAGGAAAACTTTAAATGACTTATATCTGACATCAACCCAAGACTTGGCCCTAAAATTTAGGAGTCACTCAGAGACCTTCTTACACAAAATCATCTCCCAATATCCTGCACTGAGTCATCTCCCCATCTTATCTGACCTGCTCTCTCCAGCACCAGTCACCCCATAAGTGACTGCCTTCCATACGGCTCTCTCATCCCTCATACTTAAGTCCAGGAACCTTTTCTTTCCTGTTCTCTGCTGGATCCTCAGAGTGCTGGATGGCACAGAGTAGATGCTCAATAAATATTTACTCAAGTCACAAGTAAAGGCTGTGGTACACTCTCTCTAAAAATCACAGCTCCCAAGAGCTGACACTACAGACCAGAGCTGAGGCCTATAAATAGAGGGCATGGCTACAAATCCAAGGCTGTACTTCATGATGGAGTGTGGAATCCCCCAGTCTCCTTATTCTGGGACTTATTGTCTTGGTGCCCAGAAGTTCTCAGAATTCTTGTAGATCAAATAAGGGAACAGGGGGTCAGGAGGCTCCTGTCAGGTAAAAGGGACAGTCTGGGCAACATGCTGGGAAGCCAACATCCCTTGGAGACAAGGAGCAGACAGCATGACCAGATTGCTGTGACCAGCTAAGACTCCTCACTTGCAAGGATCAACAGTGAGTTAGGAAAACATCGAGAACAGAGATAATAGGCTTTGACTAGCAAGAACTCTGGAGCCCCCCACACAAGAACCCCCAGTCACTCCATTCTACTCACACCAGATGATATCGCCTCCCAGATGATGCTCCAAGCATTCCCAACATGTCTGCCCACCTTCCTTGAACCTTATCTGTCACTTGCCTCTTAATCAATGAGACCACCCCCAGGTCAGGCTGCTGTACCTTGACCAGGCCCTCTGGGCTTCCCATTGCGCCAACCAATTTGGATTTTAAGTAGCCCTTCTCATCCCATGCACCCCAAGCTCTGCTGCCCTGCAAGGTGACAGGACAGTACACTTGCTGGCTCTCCTCTGTCACACTACCTGCTACCAGTGGGAGAGGCAGGGACACTAGCCGGAGGGACCACAAACCAGGACAAGTGGAATTCCAGGAGAAAAGGCAGCAGAGACACAGGCTGGATGGCCATGGCTGGGTGGGCTATTTGCAAGGGACGGAGACCTGGCTCAGGGGGATCCTAGCAAAGACCATCGATCTTTGTGGAGTAACATGAAAATGAAAGATCAGCCATACCTGGGAGGGTCACCAGGTCACCATTTCAGGAAGGAGAACTAGAAGAACTCTGGAGAGAGAAAAGGCAACACCTTCCCCAGAACCATCTGCACCTCCCTGGTCCTCATTACCACTCAGCCCAGTTCCAGCCACCGGGAGAGGCTGGGAGAAAATGTGGCCAGGCCAGGAGCACTGAACCCTAAGAAAAAACTTATTTCAGGTCCAGACTCCCGAAGGGAAGAATGAAATCCATTCTGTGCTTGGCCCCCACGGCCATCCCTCCACAATGAACAGAGAGGTCTTCCTAGGAATGGAAAGACTGCGGCTGTCTCATGCCAGCCCTCACGGGGGCTCTCATGGAGACCCCACGCTCTGCGGGGATGTGGCCATAGCACGGCTCAGCTCAAGGCATGGGATCTGCTGGGCTGCTTCGGAGCTGAGGAGCTCTGGAAGAGGTTCCCATGGCCACAATGGCCACATTCATTCCAAAACCAAGAGCTGATTCAAAGGCAAGAATGTGTCACAGCCTGGGGGATGGAGGGTGTGGCCCCTGGTCCAAGGTTGCTTTGCAAGAGATATACAGGACATGATTTGCATACATGGAGCCCTGTATCTGCCTTTGTTAGGGCAGTCCGGAAGCTTTTTCTTTTTCCTGGCATTTAAGAGCCCACATTTGCACAGTATTTCAGTCAGCAAAACAAGCCCATGAGGTTGACAGCAGGGCACCTAAAGTATAGAGGAGGCAGCAGTCCTATGTGAGGCAGTTATCGTCTCTATTTAAACAACTTGCCACAGTCAGAGTGAATCATGGCGAGCTAAACACCAGAATCCGGATGTTCCTACTCCCAGCCTGCTCCCATCCCATAAGTCCTTGCTGAGTCAGGACACAACTGCAGAGGCCACGCAGCCCAGTAAGACGAGGTCTGTGTCATGAGATGAGGCAGGGTCTGGTGGGATCATCCGCAAAGGGATGTGTTGTGTAACTGAGGAATGTGTCTTGGGTCATCACAAAATGGATAAGGTATTTACTCTGCACCTCCTCTTCTCAACCTCTTTCTGGATAGTGAGTCAGAAGAGACTGAGAAGAGAGAATGTCAACGTCTCCTTTGACGTTTAGATCCCTAAACAAACCTCTAGGCATGAGGACACAACTTCTGTCCCGACCCCCAAAAGTAGCCCTGACATAACCAAGTTCTGGCTCTGGGAAGTGTCCTGACCTCACAGAGAAAGCAAAGTGCTGCTGAGAAGCCTGTTCCCAGGCCACACCACAGCCCGGAGGCCGAGACCTGTCACAAGGCAGTGACATCCAGGCTGGTGAGGGGTGAAAGCCAGGAAGGGGATCCAGAAGGCCAGGTTCTAGTTCACCAGCCCCAAATAGGGAAGGTGGTGCCACCAAAAAGCCTTCCTGAAGACCCCTCTCAGAGGCACTAGAAACTGAGGCAGTAGGTAGAAGGGATTTTTCAGGGAACCAGCTACACATAAGACTGGCTGGAAATTAGGTCAAGCTGCATTCTTTCCCAACCTCAGCCCCACACTCCCATCCTCTTGAGCCCATAGCTGGTATGTTACTAAATGGAAATCACAGAAAATGCTCTGGAATGTCCCTCCACGAGGTAACCACCCCAGACAGAAAGTCTAGAAGCAGAGCCTCCAGGGTACAGACCAGCGGCCATCTACCTTTCGTCCCAACTGTTCTGAGCTGCCAATGTGTGAGGCATGGCCTCTTCCAGCCTGCGTACCATGAGCCAGGCTGGGGGTGGGAGGGAGCACTGAACTCTGTGTAGAAGAGGGGGTGTGTGCTTGCTTCAGCAGCACATATACTCAAATTGGAACAATCGAGAGAAGAGTAGCATGGCCCCTGCGCAAGGATGACATGCAAATTCATGAAGAGTTCCATATTTTTAAGATATATGGTATATATACACAATGGAGTATTACTCATCAATTAAAAATGACAGATTTGATGAATTTATTGAAACTTGGATGTACCTAGAAGAAATCATACTAGCAGAAACGGGCCAGAAAGAAAAAGACAGAAACCAAATGGTTTCACTAATATATGGACAACCAAATCAAAATACACAATGGGAGGATGGGGACCAGCTGGAGTGGTCAGGGAGGGGAGGTGGTGGGTCACCCCTGGAGATTAAATGGAGATTAAATTGATGTGAAATATAAAAATAAAAAAATTAAAAAAGAAGAGGGGGTGACACTAGCACCCAAACTCACTCACCAGCAGAGCAAGTGGGCAGGGGGCTCAGCTTAACTTCCCAGTCTATGGCACCGGGGAGGAGGACCTGTTGGTGAAAATGCCAGGGAGAGCAGCTGAGATCACAGCAAAGGCTGGGTTTCCAGCACAATCCAGTAAGAATGTAGCACAACAGGAGTGGGGAGGAGACCTAAGTGGACTCAGCATGTGTGGAGCCCTGATTTGGCCCAGGCGCCTTCATACACACTCCTCCCAGGCAGGCAGTGAATGGCCAGGAGGGCAAATACCAGCAGAGTTCGCCGATTCCAGGAGGCATCAGAATTCCCAGTAAAGAGAAAACAAAACCTGGGCAACATAGGGAGACCTAGACTCAAATTAATTAATTAATTTTAAAAAACCTGCTGATTCCCAAGCCCCATGCTGAAGAGGCTGATTCCTGGGTCTGTCTAGTGCCCAGGAACCTGCCCTTTCCATAGCTTCTGCACTTTCCACAGCCCCAAGGAGAGTGGAGAAGGTCCGGCTGCCGCTCCCCTGGTGTCCAGGGGACACCATGTGCTCTGCCCAGTGGCTCTGCAAGCCTCAGTGCACAGTCCCACAACCAGGCTCAGCACTAAACAGGAAGCGCAGGACAAAGGTCTGCGGCGGCAAAGGCGTGGGCTGCTCAGAGGGCAGTCACCACCCCAGACCAAAGCCCGTTTTAACAGGATGACATGGGCTGCTCACCTGCTGTACTTCCCAGGGTTCACAGCCACAGCAAGGAGT
The DNA here is from genome assembly GCA_004024945.1 of Uropsilus gracilis. Classification (NCBI taxonomy): domain Eukaryota; kingdom Metazoa; phylum Chordata; class Mammalia; order Eulipotyphla; family Talpidae; genus Uropsilus; species Uropsilus gracilis. The sequence continues at coordinate 89,520 of PVHY01004755.1, forward strand.
CTGATGCACAGAGCTGTCTCCAGCTGTGCCCACCCAGTCATCAGGGACAGAAATTGGGGCTGGGGGGAGAGGGGAGAGGGAGAGCGAGCCCCCAGCCTTGTTGCAGACCCCGTTTCCCCCCCCCACCCTTTGGGAGCCAACAGAGTCAGCCATTCAAAAGTGGGTCTGGGAACTAAAAGAAGCTGAGGTCCCATTCTGGAGAGGGGATCTGACAGCCATCTGAGCAAACACTGCACCATGGCCAGGTACTGAAACACATTGCCTAATCTCAAGCGTGAAGTGAAATCCAGCGCCATCTCCCCTCCTGCCCTTGGCAAACACAGAGGGAGCCCCTGCTATCTGCCTTCATGCTGAGCCCAGGTTGATCTGGAACTGGGTCAGGGGTGAGAGGTTGAGCTCAAGCTTTTACACAGTATGAAAAAAGAAAGATGCCGGTGTGGTGGCGCACACCTGTAATCCAAGCACTGGGAGGCAAAAGGCCAGGAATCACTTGATTTCATGGGTTCAAGACTACCCGGGCAACATAGCAAGACCTGGTTTCAAAAAAGCAGCCAGGCGCAAAGGCGGGTGCCTGTAGTTCCAGCTACCTAGGAGACTGAGGCTGGGGATCGTTTGAGTCGCAGGTTCAGGACTACCCCAGGCAATATAGTGTGAGGCGAACGTGATAACCACTACACTACGGAAACACCCGCTCCCCAGGCAATATAGTGAGACCTAGTCTAAAAAAAAATAGGGTCTGGCATGGTAGCGCACGCCTGTAAGCGGCAGCCTAGGAAGCCACGGCCAGGGCCAGGGTTTGCGGTTCAAGTCCTGCCAGGGCAACGTAGTAAGACCTAGTTCCAAAAAAATATACTCAGTGTGGTGGCACGCACCTGTAATCCCAGCTACCCGGGAGGGTGAGGATGGGGATTGCTTGAGTCTGTGGTACCCCAGGCAACATGAGCCTGAGGTTCCACAGGCAAAAATAGAGAGACCTAGTCTACCAAAAAAAAAAAAAAAAAAAAAAAAAAAAAAAAAAAAAAAAAAAAAA